>VRYO01000617.1:3016989-3027657 GCA_009812075.1 Sialia sialis | reverse complement strand
GTGCGTGAGACCTGCCCGAAACAGGAGCTGAAAGCATCCTCATGGCAGCGCCCAAACCACTCCCAGCATGGCACTCGCACAGCCCCTCCAACAGCCTCACAGACAATAAACAAAGACGTTCTGGGATTGGCATTTAGGAATAAAGTGGTTTTGAAAAGCAGGAAAATCTTTCAAACCCCATATCTCAGGTAAGTTTTCTCTGACTGATAACGAAATTGCTGGCTTAAGACTAAAGCTGGGCATTACTAAAAGGAGAACATCTGGAGGTGTGAGGGGGAATGAAAAGGAGTAAAGGTGGTCTCCCAAAATGACACCACACCAACTGCTCTTCGGTTTTCCTCACAAGATTAAACCAAAGGAGAAGGTAAGGGGAAAAAAAAAATCACATCTCTATACCCGATATAAATGAGCACCTGCATGTATACCTGGTTTTGCAACAGCATTTGTTCTGATATCTGTGAGCTTCAAGTTAAGCATGAATGCAAATACAGGAGTGGATCTTTAGTAGAAGGACTGTACCAAATACAAATCCATGTGCAAAATATACAAAAATAGTATTTTGGGAAAAAATTCCCTTTGAATTTGCTGTAAATGAATTAACTCTTTCAGTATAATCCTATTAGACTGTTAATGATTCCCACCATTTATTAAGGTTATTCTCTTCCTGTCAAGCACATGCTATCAGGAGCAACACTGTGTTCTGCAGCTAGCTGGTCCATGCTTTGTGAAGCACACAAGTTGTTAAGCGTATGCATTTTTCGCCTCCCACACACTTTTGGACATATGCTGTTTACTTTTTAAACTCCAAAAAGTGAGCATAGAAAATTACTTCTACACAGAGGATTTCTTTAGCTCAGCTTTAGAAGCAACATCCACTTGGGTTTCTGGCATTGGAAGCAGATGAGAAATGACAGGGCATTAACAAAGGGAAGGAGCTGTTCCTTTCTGCAAGGGCTGCCTTAAAAAATCAGGTATAGGAATCAGAACAACAAACAGAGCATCAGTCTCCCTTCATAAAGTCCATTGTGGAACCAACAGGCAACATCTTCTGACAACACGTGATTTCTAACAGAATAAGGATCTACAGCCTTGAATAAAAATGCAGACCAACTGGACTCTACTAGTTTTCAGTAGAAAGAGACAAGGTTTTAATTATTCTCCTGAAAGAGAGAAGATAAAATGGCCCAACAATGAGGAAACTCCAAAAAATGCATTAAAATGTCAGGTGAGAACTTCCAGCAAGTCTGAATAAGAGACATCCTTGGGAAAGCCAGGCTGACAGTGTTACTTGCTTGGCTGGCCTGGGCCCTCAATGGACTTAGGAAGTGTAAAAATCCAGAATGCCAGGTTTGAAACCCAAAGTGTCAGAAGTTCCTTGAAAAATGTAGTCACATTCTTTGTGGGGGAAACTGTGGTCTTCTGATGCTCATGTGGACACATGGATATGTAAAAGAATGTGTGTGTGATATATTTGTATGTATGTGGGAATATAAATCCTGTGAATATAAAATGAAAGCATCAGCTTTAACACAAAATCCTCCCTAGCATCACCTGGAGTGCATTTCTCAATAGCAGAACTCATGAACATAGGGATGGGTACCTACAAAATACCCCTAGGAGTACTTTAATCCTTTAATTAAGCCTTTAACCTTGATACCATATGCTTCATGTTATTTTCTGTCAGAGTTTTTTGGTTCTGTATTTCTTATGGATGGATTTACACATTTTTAGAACTATGTCAAATTAATTTTTTCCATATTTAGATAATCTTATAAAAACTTCAGGGATGTTTCCTGTGCATTTTTACTCTTGTCCCTGCTATTATAACTTTAAAAGTTAGACGGAAGTTGGCAAAGCCTAATTAAGAAAATCAGCAAGATCAAAAATTGAATTAAAAGAAGGGAACAAGCAATTGAAAGCATGTTGAAATTCCAGTTTACATCTCTACAACCAGAGAAAGGATCTAAACCAAAATGTGTGCACCAATGCCTCAGTAAGTAATGAAACTCCCCTGACTTACAGTGAAGTACCAGCCCACACAGAAAACGCCTCTATTATTATAGCTTAAAGCATACATGTAGGTGGTGGGAAAGGTGACTACTTTCATTTCCTTGGCCATATATTCTGGTCTTTCTTTAGAAGAAAAAACCCCACAACCATAAGAAACTGAAAAAGCCAAAGTACATCGGGATGAATACCTCTAAATTATTCCATACACCCACCTCTCCCCATCACAATCAAAATAATTCATGATGCAGAAAACCTGTGACCTGCACACACTTTCTGTGCTAAAAATACCATTTATATGACTTATTTGCAATGCTCATTAACAATGCAACACAGGCAGTGGGTACAGCTGTATCACAAGCATTCAATCTATAACCTGCAGAGCACCTTTAGCTAATTATTTAGTGCTCCTGATTTCCCCTTTCAGTGAACTGAAGATCACTGGTGGCAAGGATATTCATTCAGCCATGAACATAAGATCATCTCTGAGCACTTTCAGAATTTTTCTCTTATTAAGCTTTTTAATGTATAATTAGGGATTTCTATACCAAGTGGATACTTGTCAGCTCTTTACAACCTAGTGCAAAACATATGCTCTAAAAGGATATTAAAGAATAGCTTGAATGGGTATTTTGGTTCCTGTATGGATATTCCTGCAGACACTGGACATTTTCAAGGCATGTATTTACACACACTCAGCCAGAAAAAAATGAGCCATTAGAACTGTCTCTTATTTTGATGAAAGTAAAAGAAGATTCAAAGATATCTTTTTAACATTGGCCCGATTTTCATGGGATTTGTATTTCAATGTGTAAAAAATTAATTATAAAAATTGATATTTTACATGCTTGCTTTAGTTGGATAAATATCCCTGCTTCTAAACCTGTTTCACCTACCTGCCTGTTCTCTCAAAATCTGTATTAGTATAATCCAGCTGAAGTGTTAAGAACAGATATTACTGTTTCAATTATCAACAGATGGCTTTCATGCATACTTTTCAATTTTTTTCAATCTTGCAATCAAATGAAACCTGCTCTAACAACAACTTCTTCCAAGTTTCTGTTTTTCAGAGTCAAGGTGAAGTAAAGGAAAGGAAGCCCTTTCCCAGCTTAATGGAAAATGTGTTGAATATATTCTTATTGACTTCAGCAACAGAAGTTTCCAGGAGTGAAGCCTGGGCTCAGTGAATGTAAACACTGAGGTTTTTGTGTTAGTTTGCTATAGGTACAGTTTAAGTTACATTTTAAAATAGCTCTATTGTAAACGTTGCATATTTATCACTTGCCTACAGAGAGTAGGTAGGAGTTTGACAGTGTTGCCAAAGAAATGTCAGTAAATGAAAAGCAAGTGCCTAAATTTTCAGTTGGAGAACAATAAACCTTCTAATTATTGCACGTAAGTTACAGCCTTTGTGTAGTAAACACCAAATAATCAGGAACTGAAACTTTAGGTTTGGAAACAAATTTTTTTAAATATTTAAATGACAATAGTAGTGCCATGGTCCTTTAAAATTAAAATTCGTGAGGTTTAATAGTTTACCTACCAATTCCCCAGTTAAGTCCAGAATGCTCAGGTCTTCAAGGAAATAATTTTAATGTCTTCCACAGCACATAAAAGAACCACTGGAGCAAACAAGGACCATATACATTTTTCTTTTCTTTTTTCAAGTTGATTGCTTGGCAATACCAGTGAATGAGCATGTCTATAAATCAATTCCTTCAAAGACTCAATCCAGGCAACTAACTAACGAGAAATGTTTAATTGTCTCAAGGGAATCTTTAGCTTTTCTTCCCTTGCTCACTGTAACAGAACTGAAAATGGCACAAACACACACCTTCTTTCCAAACACAAATTTATCAGATGCTGACCTTGTAAAAACCATTGTACCCCAGGCCAGAGAGATGAATTTACAATTGATACCAGAACTATATTGTCTTTGCTTCATCCACACAAAATAACTTTGTGGCGTATTTCAGTGGTTGAGGTGGGAGCTGTTGAGCTCAGCTGGGGAACAGGGAGCCCATAAATCTCCCCTTGGACCAGAGAGAGTCCCAGCACAGCATCACCTGGCCATGCAGGGCATTTTGTGTGGCTTTCAGTGATTTTGGAAAACAGGTAGAGGTAATTGACATTGGTGTAAGTATGCCAACAGGCTAGCAAGCGTACAAAGTTCCCTGTTCCAGTTACTACTGCACTAAATGGTCCACCAAAGTTTGCCCTTCAATAAAGGCAAACATACAACATGTAAAAAACACTGCTCTCATATTGTGCAGATACTATATTCACAAGAACAAATATAATCCCGAGGATTTCCATATTTGAAGCGCAGCCAAAATGGTGCAGTAGGAAACAGCTGTAACACAGCCTGCTGGATGTATTCATTTTTGTTTTCTGAGCATCATTCCTGTGGCACAAATGATATTTCCCACATGCCCTCAGTCTGCAAAAATGATGATGAAAGCTTCATAAATTACTGATGCATTGCTTAGACATACTTTATAAAATTAATAAATTCTTCATGAAGCAATGGAATGATGTGAAAGCTTCCAATAGAGATTGTATGTGTGTCTTCCTTGGGTAGTTGCTATAAAGAAAAGGCCCTTTAGAATGGAGATTAAGATGAAGCAGCTTCATGATTAGATAGAGCACTCACACAGCAACGAAATCAGAGCAACTTCATTATTTTCCAGCACTCTAAAGAAGAAGTGTGCACAAAAGACTAATAAAAGTTACACAGCAAGAATGTAAAGAAAAGAGATTCAACACTGCACTGGGTAAAAATAGGACTTGGCTGTGCTTGCAGGTGTACAGCAGCACAAACAGCTGTGTACAGCTAACACCAAAACCCAGGCTTCTCTACCTTCTGCCCTCTCTCCTAGAAAACTGTAAATTGAGAGAGTAACTGACTTTACAGTATATTAAGCGATTAGTGCATATTGTGTATTTAGGAACAGCTTGAAGATCTCACGTGGGTTACACAAGCTCCACAAGGCCTGTAAAGCATATCCTCATGTGCTCTACTCTATTTCCATTGAAGGGACAATTTCTTAGAAGAGTAACATGGGAGAACAAACTCAGAGAGATACATATCAAATATGTATTAAAATACTTTCAAATTATTTAAAGAAAAACAAGCTCTACCTTCTCTCAGTGGAAGACAGGATTTCAGAGGTTCATATTGTCTTTTTTCCTCCTAAATGTCAGATGTTTCCCCGCTTCCTATTTTCACAGCTGAATGTGCAGGACAAACCTAAACCTGCTGCTCCGCTAATCCTGCATGGCTCATACACACAAACAGACTGAAAACAGCGCAGCTCTTCTGTAGTGGGCTCAGAAACCATACACTGGTCACACATCAACCTTTTCCTATGCCAGGGCAAAAGAGGCAAGGGCAAGGAAATTCTATCCCAATGGCCATCAGCCTTGTCAGGAAAGCTGCTGTTCCTCGGTGTTAGCACTGGGCAGTGCAGACTGAGCACTGCAGGGAGACCCCCACTTGGGCACACGCTGGGCACTCACAGGGACGTGTGCCAGAGAATCCTTTGGGTGCAGGGCACCCACAGTGAGACAGACCCACCGAGCCGCCTGAGCAGCACGCACAGGGCGCTGCAAAGGGTCTGGGGAGATGTTTGAGTGAAATGTATGGCTAATGGCTCTGCTGGACTCGGGGCCTGACCATGAGAGCATCTGGCAACCCTGCTGCAAACAAGACTTGTATGTGAGTGCCCTCCGTGGAGCTCAGCACTCTGGCTGAGGAATGCAAATGCTCTCAGGGTAAGGCTCTGCTGTTTGTCACAGTCCTTGCTTTTCTGCTTGCTTACATTAGCGTCAGTCAGAAAACCTTAAAACCCCAACAGAAACATGGTGCTTTGTTTCCAAAAGTATCATCATGCACTTAGGGCCATCACTCTACTGCAGCTGCCCTACAGCCTTGACAGGCTCAAT
Organism: Sialia sialis; assembly: GCA_009812075.1. NCBI lineage: Eukaryota > Metazoa > Chordata > Aves > Passeriformes > Turdidae > Sialia > Sialia sialis. Next base: position 3,021,705 of record VRYO01000617.1, on the reverse strand, counting down.
TATTGTATTTAGCTGCAATTATTGCTGCCATTCCTGCAATGCCATAAACAGGCCTGCCACTTAAAATATTAGTTTATTTCTCAGGTTTCTTGGATGTACAATTGCAATATTGAACTGTTTACGGTTACTAGATGCTATAAATTCTGTTGTCATTTCTAGGAACCATTTCTTTTAAATACATATCCAAATGTACCTTAAAATAAACAAATCCATAGAGGAGAATTTAATTCCTTAAAATATGCAGTGGGTGACAGAGACTGTTTAGAATATGAGGAAGATAATTTTTATAAACCCATGCATAAGCTTGGAATAAATGCATATTTCAAAAGACTACTTAAATGCATATACTTTACATTATGGGATTGAGGAATGAATCTATTGAGGGAGCTGAGATGTTCATGATTAGAAGAAAAATAAATGAAGTTGTTTGAAAGTTTACAGATTGGAAAGAAGCAATAATTGCAGCTAAATACAATGTAAGTATAGTATGGGGATGTTTTCATTACTGCTGAGCAGGGCTCACACAGAGCCAAAGCCTTTCCTGCTCCTCACCCCATCCCAGCAATGAGGAGCTGAGGAGCCTGGGGGTGCCCAAGGAGCAGGGAGGGGACTCAGCTGACCCTGAGTGACCACAGGGATAGCCCAGGCTGGATGGAATCATGCTCAGTGTATAAAGCTTTCTCAAAGAAGGAAGTGGGGATGTTTACAGCGACAGTGTTTGTCTTCCCAAGGCACCAATGTGTTGTGGGGCTCTGCTATCCTGGGGAATTTATGAATGAATTATTCGCCCGCCCATAGGAAGTAGTGAATGAATTCTTGTTTTTGCTTTTGCTATGAAATTGCTGTTATCTCAAACCACAAATTTTCTCTCTTTTCCCTTCCCATCCTCTCCCCCATCCCACTGGTGGGTAGAGAGCTGTCTGAGGTTCCGTTTTTAATTGGGATTAAACTGTAGTTTTTGGTGCCCAATGTGGTGCTTGAAGGATTTGAGATAATGACAGATTTGATTGGAAAGTGCACGCTGGAATTTAGAGCTGTCATTGCAGCCTGGCTATCAATCAGCAGGTCCTGTGCTTGCCATGGGGCTCTCTTGCCTGGCTGCTAGAGTCCAGTGCTTGTTAGTGGCTGTGTTTTGCTCTCACTGCTGTGCCTGGGAACATTCTGATAACAGCAATGGCCACACACCTGGGCTGGCAGGTGGCCAGGGCACCGCTGCTGTGCCTGTGCTGGCCAGGCTGGGACTCCTCTGTGAGCTCCTGTCCAAGGGACTGTGTCCAGTGGGTAAGTCCAGGCAGGACTGGGGCACCCTGAAGTGCCTGTGGCCACAACCAAGCCCTGACAGAGCAGGCACATCTCAAAGGATCCCTGGCTGTGGCTGTGGAGCAGCAGGTCCATTCCTGAAGGCACTGCGGCTCATGGATAAGGCCATACTGGAGAAGATAGAAAAATCTATGCCACAGCAGTACCGTGCAACTATAGAAGTATTTGGAGTTCACCATTTCTCAACTATTTCTTTCAGAAGCAAATTAAGACAGCATTCAAACCACTACAAATAAACTCATGTATTAGTACACATGGTTGCTGTGTCAGTTATTCAGGAGAGTGAAAAATTTCCTTTTTCCATTATTGTTGGCAGGCTGAAACTAGAGAAGCTTCTGCAACTTCTTTTGATGAATATTTTGAGTTGATACAAAGATCAAGGTCAAAATATGGTCACCATATCCTAAGGAGGACCTTGTTTGCAGAGCAGCTCCATAAGAAATGATCACTGAGTGCAGCCACTTTTTAGAAATGCTTTTCTGTAACAAGAAGGAAACCTGGACTTCAAATATCTTTTTAACCAGAAGAATTGGTATTAGTCTCCAGCAGAAGGAGACTAGAAATGGATTTAGTGAAGGAACGAGGTAACTTTTCTCAAGTGATTTCCCACCAACCTTAACCACTGAGACTGATGAGGTACAAACTCAGTGTCAGCACAAGCACAGGTTTGAGAAAGAGAAAGGAGGGCAAGAGCTCACTCTGCCCATGTCAGTGTCCCATAATACTCCTGGTACAGGCTTTGACCACATCTTGCATCTTTTCAAAGAAATGACTTGTTGAAACCCCACGTTGTATCTACAGAGTCCATACAGAGCAGGCAGGACCTACCTACCCCTGGTGCAAACAGGGCCCTCACAAGGTGTAATATGGCCCTGGAGCCACCCAGGGAACCTGGCCAGTGATGGTGTCATGAACATGCTGAGAGCAAAGCCTGCAGCAGTCTGCAGCAGTTAACATTAAAAAGCCACGGGCTAAAAAACCAAATAAACCTACGCATGGCACGGCCAGTCAATGAGGTGCATACTGGGGTACATCAGAAGTCCATGCTCCTATGCCACAGAATTACCTGGTGCTGCACATTGGGAAGTTTGGGGACATCCCAAATGACTCATTTCTGTGTCATTTTGAGGAGGTCATAGCCACTCGCCAGAAAACACACAGCAGAATTCCATGCCAGCAGAAAAAATGAGACAGAACTTCTTGAAGGCTTCAGCACATGCCATCCCATGCAACACAGAATTTTCTTTTTCATGCTGCAGAGTTCAATCCATTAACTTGTTTTGGGTTAGAGATGAGAAAGCACAGCCAACAAGATCATCTTGAAATGTTTGACAGGGTTTCTCCCTTCCAAAAGCCACAGCTTGTGAGCATCTATCAAACCATCCTTCCTAATTTAATTGGGTTGTAGTTTACAGTCACAACAAACAATAAAGTTAGAGTAATGAGTTTCAATCACAGGACTCTAGCAAAGAGTTTAATTTATACATGTAATTAAAGTTAACATCTTACTGTCCTTTCCTGGCTCTTGGTACTGTACTAGAAGCTTTATCACCAGTGATCTTCTCATAGTATTAGAAACTTCTTTGGACACGAGCAGCAATGGTTCCACCTGAAACCAGCATCAGGCTTCACTGCACTGAAATGAAGTGAGCAGAATGCAATCCAGACTTCTTTTACTTACCCCCCCTTTTTTAATAAATCCAATAATACCTTTTGAAAGGGCTTCTAGCAACTCGCTGTTTTAACAGCATTTTAATAGTATTAATAATTAAGTAGTGATTTTAAAATGCAGTAAAACTCATGTACATCTTCTGACTGAATGATTAAACAGGTGCAGGCCCAAACTTAAACAAATTTAACTCGGCATTCATTTTTTTTAGTTCATTTAGAATCAAGAGCATGTATACTGTTCAAAATGCTAATTAGCAATGTGAAAATAAAAACTTAAAATGGTTTCAAAGACTAACTTTTGCATGATTTCTGAATTAACCTAAGCCAATCACTTTTCATCCTAAGAATTAAACAAGAATTCAATTAGACAAAACTATTAAACCGGCAGCTTCAAGAGCAACTCTTCTTTCTGCATTTGAATATAAACACTTATCTTAATACCAAGCCAGACATCCTTAAAGTCCCTTGTATTCAAGAGAATCCTTGACTCTTGTTATAGGAAGCAATTTTGATATCAGGAAATCAGTTGCTTGATTATTTTTTGTTTATTTATTTATTTTTCAAACTAAATTAGTGTTTGCCAAAACACTTCAGAATAGAAAGCAGCCTTATTATGAAATTACAGCTAGTTGGTTCACACTTCCTACAGTCCCCAGTTCATGCAAAATATCAGGTTTACATACTTTGAAGTAATCTGAGCAACCACTACCTGAAGAACCTGGACAGAGTATCCACATTTATTTCCATAGTTCAGTAAGAACTTTTCAAAATGAAACACTTGCAAAAACTATTCAAATGAGAACTGAGAAACACTGACTGCCCCTATTATTCTGGGATCCCTGAAGGAAAACCTTTTCAACACTCTCACAAAGCACTGCTTGTACTTCACACTTCCATGTGTATGAGAGCTGGACTGGGAAAGTGGTAACTGAAATCTGTTGGTGTGTGAAGGTGAGAGGAACTACAGGCACTGTTCTGCTTTGCATATCAATAAAAATAGTAGATAATTAGTACATTATTGATGGCTTCAATTGCTGTGCATGTTCATCAGAATATTTTCTTAGCACCAAGCAATCAGAATCCTCTCTGTATAAAGGAGAGATTTCCTTGAAAGAAGAAGCACAGAACCTCCTGTGGCCCCTCTTTGCTAGGGGATCCTCACCTCAGAGAAACACCCAGCATTGGAATGTACAGAAAATGCAATCAAAGAGCAGCACAAGCACAACAACCAGCCCCATGGCTGCCTGTACTGGGACTGCCCATCCTGCTGGAGCCCTGCTGCTGCTGGGGACAGCAGGGGACACGGGAACGAAGGGCAGGACACAGCACTGGTGGCCACGCTCCTCTCTGACCTGCTCTGGGCAAGAGCACAAGTTGATGCAAGAGGAATATAGCCACAAAAAGCCAAAGGAGGAAACCCTCAAAAGTAGCAGCATTAACAGGCCAAGGGAAGATGAGAAGTTCACGAGGGCAGGAAAGGAGCCAGCCAGAACTGACAATGGGCTGCAGGGCAGAGAAAGCCCCAGAATTCAGACACCCCTTCAGTGGCACAAGCTCCCTCCTCTAGCTGCCTCTTCAGCTGCTCCAAGGAGCTTCCTCTTGCTGTTTGAGAAGAGGAAGCACGAATGAGTCACACTGCTCTGAAAATTCCTCCTTCTAGGAAGAACCTTTGCACATTAACAGGGAATTAACACCAGGAGCTTACAGTAATTTCACAATTATAAG
>VRYO01000617.1:2963477-3015989 GCA_009812075.1 Sialia sialis | reverse complement strand
ACTGTATTCCTCTCCAGGCCAGGGAAAGCAGCACCTTGCAGGTGATGCTGCCCAGTGCTCTTCTCTTCCCTCACACATCCAGCTCTGGAATGTCACCTCTGATATACCCATGACCAATTCATGGAGCAAAGTAAAATAGCTCTGCTGCCCAATTTCACTTCCTGACAAACATGGGCACTATGTTCCCCTGGATATGCAAGGCTTTGTTTTTCTCTCTTGTGTTGTTTTGTGTTTTGTAATTTTTTGCATTTTGTAAGGCTGCATTCTAGCACTGTTGCAACAGGTTAATTATATTCTATTTCAATAAGCATCTTGGTTTAACCTCTGCTTGTATGATATTAAACTCTTAACCTCACCCCTGTATTCTTTTCCTACAGGGAAATACCAGACAGCCTGTGGTGATTATGAATTTTTCTTAACCTCTGTGATGGTTTTTCCAATAAGACTTATTTTATTATTAACTACTAGTGCAAGTGTTCTGAATCCAGGACCTGCAATGGTCTTGGTGATTGTACTCTGTAAATCTCAGTGATCATCCCAGCCCCCAGAGAAGAAAATGACTGCTTCTCCTCTTCAACCTCACATTTTTGTACCAGATCAAGTACTTTTCCCAGTGGAAACCACTGGTCAAATGACAGGCAAAGAGACACACTCATCTTCAAAACATTCTCTTCTTAGGATGTTCAGCCCAGCCATTGTCTCCCTGCCAGCTACAGGGTTTTGGTTCCTGGGGGAGCCACAATGACATGAAGAGAGAACTCACCAAATCACACGCAGCCTCGTACTTGGGATACATGCTGTGTGCACCAATCCACACAGTTATGGGTAGAAATAAGGAAAGTGGAATTCAGTTAAACAAAACAACCAAGAAAGGAAGCCCAAAGGCAATTCCTTCTGATCAAAAGCACGGACATGGAAGAAAAACAAAATCTTTATTTCAACCAGAGATTGTGCTTGGGGATGTTTCTCAGATTTGTCTAACTTCAGGATTTCTACAATTCTGTGCTGCATTGGAGCCCTTAGTCACTGCTGCTCACTGCCAGGATAAAAAAATATTTTATCCTTCAGAATGCATGTGAGTTTTCATCCTATGGCTTTAATAGAATCTTCATACCCAGGAAACATAACAAAAAGGAAAATCAATGCTGTGTAATATTTAAATTCTACATATCTAAGTAGCCCTGATGAATTAAACACAGCAAAAGTGATCTGCAGGGAAAAAAGTCAAAAAATACATTGAACTTTAAAATTTTACATTGAAGCAGAATACCACCCCTCAAGTTATAGGGTACAATTAGCACAACACTATTTTGGCTGGGCACAGCCAGTTAAATAGGATTCATTTAGCAACTCTTAAATACCAGTAAAAGGCAAACATCTTCATGTATAGGCCACGCTGGCTCATTCCTGTGCTCTGGAGTGTATTCAGAAATGATTTCTTCCATTAGCCAGACAGTGTCTAATGAAGAACCTACTTCTCATTAAGCATTATTTAATCATGTGGGGAGTGGAAGGCATTTTCTCCAGCTATTTTTGAGATCCTGATTAATTAAGAGATGTTTAAAATGTTTTTCCAATGTATTTTTACCCCATAATAATCCCAAAGAATTTTCCCTATCCTGATTCACTTCTCTACCCCCATCAAGCATCCAAAACACACAAAAGTTATCAGAGATGTGTCACCAGACCTCCACCTACAGTATTCACTACTCTGAAGCCCGCAACAGGAAGAGGAGAGAAAGAAAAACTCCTTGAAAAATTGTAGAATAAAAAACCAAGAGACAATCCTGCTGCACAATTTCACCTGGCCTTATGATAGGCTTGGCTTTGCTTTTTGAAATCTGTAAACCTCTAGTAGAATTGTACTTTATTAGCATTTTGCTCCTTAAAAGCTACAAGAGTAGCAGTGTATTCAGTTATTACCTTATTATTACCTTGGTTCCCATCTATGAAAGTTTCTATTAGACTATGTAGGCAGATACTTTTTCAGTCATATGGCCTGAAATCCATACAGAAACACATTACACAAAAAAAATCTCCCATAAAATACTATTTTCTCTCTAGACAGCACAGACAATGAAGGAGAGATGAAATTTGTAGCACAAATACTAGAGTAAAATAAATAAAGCAGTAGCTGTCAACATATTAACAACAACTTAATCTCTTGAAAATGAGAAGCAGAAATGAAATCAGAAAGAATATTCCCGACAGCTACAGTTACAAGTGGCACACACAAATCCTGTTTATTGTTCTCTTCCCATGTGAGCTGGTATCTTATATTTTCCACTGCTTGGGAGTTGATTATGAAAGCAATGCTGGGGTCTAAGACTCTCTTACAGCTACTCCTCTGAATTCCCATAAGAAATGCAGAAATAGGTCACACCAGTTCTCATAGTGCTCTGCCTCGCTAATTTGGCAGACTAACTTCTATTAGCAGCACACTACACTTGCCTGTAATACATCACAAGCTGCTGACACTTTCATACATACAAATAATTGCTTTCAGAGAAAGAACTGCATCAGTACTAAGTTATGGAGTACTAAGTAATTCGTAAGAAGCTCATCTGAGAAGTCTACCACATGGCAGGGTTTCCCATTCATTTAAATAAACACAGCTGAAAGGAAAAGTCTCACACTCTAAGTGTTCCTCTTCCCTCTACTATTATTTCCATATATCATAACGAATACTGAATGAGCTTCAGCAAATACAGAGACTGACAAACTGTATTGCTTTTGGTGAGATAAATCCTTCCTTCAACAGCCACGTTCTGCCTTATCTCCTGCTCTATTCTGCGCCTGTTCAGACCAATATTTGCTCTGCCAATCTTCTAAATCCTTTGCCTTTCTGTTCTTCACTTTCTCCTTGCTCCCATTACCACTCCTGCTAGTGCAGATTTTAGGTTTTTTTTCCCAGATACAATCCATAGGAACAGGGTAACTCATGAACAAATTCTAGAAACCACAGCTCCTTTCCTGATGCTCCATCCCTGACATACCTGTCATGCAGACATCATCCAAGACCTTGGACACAAGACATTACAGTAAATTCACCAATATCAGTCATTTTCCCAGTTCCCATATCTAGACAGCAATGTCATTAACAACAGCACATTTTCTGTGACATTTTTGCCTGAGTCCTTTTTTTTTCTCTGAACTGATAACAAGAATAGAAAACAAATTACATGGTCTATACACTTAAGTGATTTGTAATGGATTCATTTCACACCAAGTCGTGGTAAGTAACACCATCCAGCACACCATGTCAGGATCACAGAGTTTGTGATTAAATGTGAACAACAACTGTGCAGAATGCAGGTAAGAGATCCTGGAAAACTGTCTGAGCTCTCCCCTCAATGCCAGCCCACACCAGGCACCTCTCAAAAGGGCCAGAGTGGCAAAAGTTCAAGGACATTTAGTTACAGAGGCATGGCTGTGTGATGGGTGATCTTGATTCCTTCTGGGGAGTAAAGAGTCCATCTTCAAAAGCATCGCCCTGGACAGGCCAGAGGGACTGGGAAAGCTTGTGGGATGGAAAGCTGTAATGTATCACTGTGCTCAGAACTAAAGAAAATCCCAACGACCAAAAAACCCACCAGCTGTTGAAGGAGGATCTTAATGCCATTTTGAAATTTGTTTCTTTGATTTCCCTTACTAAAGGAAATGAAGTTGTCTCCAACAGGAGTTAAGGGTTAAGTGTTAAGTCCTTTGCAAATCCATTTTCTTTGCCTCTGAAACCTTACAGACCCTAAAGAGAGAGAAGACACTTCAGGATGGCAAGAGATACACCAGCATAGCTTTACAGATGACCAAAATGCCAGTATTGCTAGTTTTGTATCATGGAACAGACTTTTTAAAGGTAAATTAAGACACATGACTAGGAATTGCAAAGCAGTATTCATTCAAAAAAAATCCTATGACATAGCAGAAAAAATAAAGTACAGAACAAGGAAAGTACAGTAATTTCACAATTATAAGCTGCACCTGATTCTAAGCTGCGCATCTGGGTAGACCACGGGATTTGTCCATATATAAGCCGCACCCGAATATAAGCTGCATTTTTTTTTTTATTTTTTTTTTTTTAAACAAGGATCCATGTGTGACAAAGTAACAAATTAGTAACAGAATCGCTGCCAGCTGGGTTTGGTGTCAGGTGCTCAAGTTGCAACAGTTTTCATGGAACAGTGAAGCCTTTAAAGGCAGCCCCAGGCACATCCCCGGCTAGCTCTCACTTCCAGTTTGGCATTTCACTGTGATTTGTCCATAGATAAGCCACTCCTGATGATTACCTGCACTACTGGGGTAGGCTGGATTCTTCAAGGAAAAAGTTTTGGCTTATAATTGTGAAATTACTGTATGTGCAAGTAAAACAAAAAGCTGAACTAAAGAAATACAGATTAGTAGAAAAGCAGAGGTCACTGATTTCACATATAAATTTTGTCCATCAAGATGACAGAAAAGCACCTAGAAAAGGTGATAGAACAGGGAAGATCTCACCAGGTACACAACAATTAATTAACGTAGGAGTACTGTAAAAGAATGGAAATACTTCCAGTTGATTTGGGTTCTGATTTATTTTATTGTTGATTCTTAATCCTCTTTTTACTTCCTTTTCCAGTGTCTAAGATAAGAGAAGTGCAGGAGCACTCAGGTTAGCAGGGCTGCCCAGAGATAACCTCCCCAGAGCTGCTGCTGCTCGGGTCAGCACAGACCTGCCCAGGGCTCCTCCAGGTGCCTGCAGGGACAGAGATTTCCCCAGCCTCAGCTGGGCAACATTTCCAACAAAATCCTGACCAAATCAAAAGAGAAAATGGTATTAATGTTCACAGATTACTAAGAGCTTGAACAGAAGTTGTGAGGCTTAAAAGTGTATTTTCAATCTGGTTTATTTAAAGCTACCTACATCCAGCAAGTGAGTGTGCCAAAGCTTGGGCCTCGTGCCTAAAGAGCTCCCTGAGAGAGAGAAAGCATTCTGCAGTCTGGGTTTCTCAGTGAGAGCTTTCACTTTATTTAAGAGGAAAAAGTAAGCAAACAGAATTTCAGGGGGAAAAAAGTGCATGATTTCTAGTTTTTCCTTTCCTAAGTTTTTCATTCTCCATTACGATGCCTGATAGAAATGGTACATGCATGAAACTGATTCCATTCCTTAGAATGATTCAGGACAACTGCTTCAGCATATTTCTATGAAAACTGCGCATAACCCTTGGCCTAAATAATATACAGTCCCAAATCAAAAACATAGCACTGAAATCAAAGGATTGGCTTGCTTGTGCCTCCTTTGACCAGCCTCAGCAGTTAAGAGAAACATTAGAAAGTTTTCATGCTTACTGTAACATTAAGAAGGAAGTAAAATAAATGTTTCAAGTATCTTAAGTGTTGACACTTGAGAAACACATCATGCAGGTATACAAGACATGCTGTGCCTCTGGATGTGTTAGCTTAGATCTCTCCAGCACTGGGCTGTTTTGATTTCTCAGCCCTGAAACTGCAGGAATTTTGTGGTAGCTTTTGCAAAGCTGTGTGTTTTGTAAAGCTGTGTATCCTTAAGAAAGACAAAGCACTGAAAGCACTACTGACAGAGAGCAGCTCAATCAAAATTTAGGATAGGAAATTTTTTAAGGACAGGATTGATACCCCAGCTCCCCAGGTTAAAAAATAAACCTTTCTTCTTACAAGAAAGGAGAACATTGGCTACCTAAATCAACATAATCTTCAAAACAACATAAAAAAAAGAAAAACAACACCCCAAGATTCAGGTTGACAGATCCCAGTCATTGTTATGTTGACTAGAAATTTTACGAGATGGTTACCTTTGATTTGTTTTTGAAAATGCATTGCTTGAGGAATCTAGCAATGTTTAATCCTGGTATTATGTGTCTTATTAAAATCCTAGCTGGTTCTACACTTGTGGATTACTATGAATTTGAGAAGTACAAACACACTGTAGAAGAAGCTTCACGAATTCCTCAGCAGACAAATCCCTACTTCTAAATATTTTACAAACTCCTGCTCAGGAAATTTTATCCCACTGAACCCTCTTTTATTAGAAACGTTATGATTATAAACGTCAGCACAGTTTAAACTGTCGGAATACTTTTCTCAGAGAAATATATTAGCTGTATTTTACTGTAGCATTCTGCATGGGCTCAGCTTCAAATCCTACTCATAACAGTTATATTAGCAATAACACAAATTACACATAATTGGATTTTTTTCAGACTGCTACTCTCCCCCACTCCACTGGCAGAGCGCATAGAAACCTCTTCATTATAAAAACCTTTCTTTTTTTCACTTTTGGTTTTTTTCCTCTTATAAAATTCCAATAGAGAGAGGATGTTACATAGTACAATTACTATGTAGCAAATTAGGGAATCTTTACCAACTGCTAGTAAATCTGAAAAGAAATCGTATCAATCCACTGTAATTGAGAATATGTTATAAAAGAATGATGTACTGGCCATGTAATTACATTCTTTCCCTTTGAATATAGGTGGTACTAACAAAAGGAGACTGTAGATAATTAATGCATGAAATTACTTTTAAGCATGATTTATGATAAAAAGTTTAAATTTCAGTTTTCTGCATAGACTTAAACATATTTCCCCAAAGATATTACATTTTTTTTCTAACAATATGTACTTTGAACAACTGCAATTATTTATCAAATGCTATCTACTCATCTATTTGTGAATTAAGCTATACTATATATATAAAGAGTATATTGAAATGAGAATCTCAAAATAAAATGCACTTTTCTCCCATCCACAAAAAGGAAAGAAAAAAAAAAAGAAAAAGAAAAAAACAACAAAAAAGGTGCTTTAGGAGCATCAGCATTGTTAAAACCATGGTCATTTGCTCCAGTTGTATAAGCTAAGGGGTTTTTGCTCTGCTCCATTAACAGTATAATTACTGGTGGTAACCAACCATTACCTTCATGTATTCACCACAGCAAGAATCCAAGCCCATTATTTTTAAGGGGTGGGTTGTTTTTGAAAGCTCCCTGTGATTTTTGACATTTTGGACTGAAATTTATGCCTTTTCCTGGTCTTAAAATTGAGGGCCAGACATGGTTAAGGAATAAAGGGTTTTTACCTTGGTATTTAACAAGAAGCTTTATAGTGCACCGCTTTGCCAAAGTGGAATGCCCCAAAATGCACACACACAATAGATCACACACACTATTCACAGACCTTACAAATTAGCATATCTAACAAAGATGCCCCAATGGGAGGCCTGGATGAATGGTGTGTTATTCTCCTATCCAGGAACTCCCTCCTGGATGGGCAAATCTCTAGTTTACAGGAGGCAAAGGTTCTAGAGAGGACCTTGGTTTCCCAAGGCAGTGTAGGGTTTTTTGGGCTCCTACTGTGAGGCCCTTAGGATGTTTGGTCTCCTGGCCTTACAGAATATTAGGGTTATATTATCAGACTTAAGGAATTACAAATATGCATGCTAAGGATACTGAGGATACATAGAAATTATATAAAAGGTATATCAAAGAAAAGACAAAAAATTGTCTTGGCATCAAAATGAGCGAGTGGGAGGGCTCATGTGCACTGGATCAGCTGCTGCAGCTGTGCAGTGCCTGTGCCCAAGGAACAGCAGCAGCCTGGCACACCTGGAAAGAAGCCCAAACACCTGAACTGGCCAAAGACTACCACAATTCAAGGGGAAAAAAATCTTCCAAATGAAAGGATTTTAAATATCTTAAAAAAAACGAGGCGCCTCAAATTTTCAGCACAGGAAGGGATCCAATCTTGTATCTACTTTTAGAATTTTGGGCATTCCCTTCATGTTTCTCATCCTTGTGATGACAAACCTAATGCTGCACCAAGGAGTTAAAGCAAACCCACAGACAGCACATGAATATCTATGAGAAACAAGATTTTAGAAAAGTTATGTTAAGAAAAAAATCTATTGATTAATGCAGTATTGTAAAATGTATATGTGTATCCTAATACAAAATCAATGGGGCATTCATTACCCTGGCAATTTCCAAAGTTCATTTCATATTGTTCCTTTGCCATTATTTACATTTAAGAAACCTACAGGAGTATTTGTAAGACAAGATGAACACCACAAAAACAGCCTCAAAATTCCTCTTGGGAGAAAACTGGGGAAACTGGGGGAAAACATGTAGCATATTTGCAACATAATGTAAAATCTCTATGTTAAAGATACATGAGAAAGTTGCAAAATACACTAAATGAATGCAAAATAACTGTGATTTTTTTAACCACAGCTACAGTTTCACTGACACTAAATTCTGGTATGTTTTTATAAATCAGGGTTGGTTTTGACATACCAAATATAATAGATAATTTCTGAATTGTCATGGAAGTGAAAGAATATTTAATGTTTGTACTAAAAAGACAAGAGCTACAAGAATGAATCACTTGTTCACAACCAGGAGTTGCTAAATAGAACAGTCTGTGAGATATTTGATAAGAGATTCACACATGCCTGTTTGCCAGAGCCAAAAGAAACACTTGCTATAGCTTTTCTGTCTTCATTTGTATGTGTAATTTATTCAAGAGACAAGTAGGTAATAAATCATCTACTAACTTAATTTTAGCAGCAGAGCACAGAGGGCTTTTGGATGGCTTGTGGGCAGCTCTCAGTGTCCAACCTGCTCTCACAGGCACTGCTGGCCCCGTCCCTTGGAGAACAGCACCAGTGAGGAGCCACTGAACCCCCCTGGAGCAGCAGCTCAGAGGAATAACCTCTCTGTGCCACCCTGCTCTTCATATTAAAATAGAAAAAGGCCAGATACCGTGAGAGCTGGGGACACAGCTGGTGCCACATCCATGCTAGGCAACTGCCCGACTTCTCTTTTCATCACCTGCCACTTCAGAGAACTCTTTTCCTTTGCATCTTTAAACAAGACTAGTCAAAGGTATGCTGATGAGTATTATCAGAGAGTGTGAGTGCTATAGAAAGTGAGAACTAAAGGAGAACTTTCAGTGAGTTGCTGGAATGATGCAGTTGCCACTTCACCCCCGAGATCCTGACGCTGCGTGGGAACAACACCTGGTCCCAGTGCCCTCAGCAGGAAACTCTCAAATCCCCACTGCTGCCAAACATGCTTTGAGCACATCCCCATTTCCTGTGACTCTACTTGAAGCAAGTCTCTAGAAATTATTTGCTACTTTTGCAGCTCTGATCATCAAGCAGATTTCCAGCTTTGTGGCTGTGTCTGAGTAAAAGTGCTGCTCCTACAGGGCTCCTGCCATACCTGCCTCTTGTCATTCCTGAATACTTCAAAAATGCCCAAACCGCACGAATTCTTTACAAAAGAATTTTACTGTAGCTCATGACTTGTATCATCAAAACAGTTTTCTCACATAGAATTTTTTTTCAAAATAAGGCAATATGTATTGTGAAATAAAAGAAAAAGTAAGTTCACTCAGAGAACTAGAGCAATTCAAAATTGTTGCTTGCTTGTCACTTAAGAAAGTGATTTTCAATGGTATATACACTAAAGTACTTGAAAAAATATGGCTTTTTTCCCTGCCATTGTCCCCATACTCAGAAGCACACAGAGTCTCACTGATTGAAAAAACCCAAAAAGCCCTCTCAGGGTGACTGGTACCATTTTTGTACTTGTGCACATCTATTTCAATACTGCACTTTACATTAGTAGTTCTATAAACATTTTCTCTGCTTATAGCACTGATAGGTATAATCAAACAGCTCCAGTGGATTAGCCTCACAAATCAGGACTTTTCATCACAGCAGGATGAAGGACTGGTGCAAGAATTGAAATGGACCAACTCCACAGTTAGAACTGAACAAAACAATCACTTGGCAAAGCCTCAGCTTTTACTACTGGAGCTTAGACTTCATTCCCTGACTTCAGTTTACATAGGCAAAGGAGACAGATCACAATTAAAAATGTAGCTTAAATAATTTAAATAAATCCTCCATTTACTTTTGAATGCCCTGGTATTGCTATTCTTACCTGACTGTGGATTATGCATTTTTAAGGAAGCTTTCCTAGCACTTACTTGAGTTAGGCATAAATAGAACTTCTTTTATGAATAAAGTTTACACTTGCCCCAACAGCCTGTCTGCTATTTCTTAGTCATGACTAACAGCATTCAGATAGGTGGGACATCTTCTGGGAATAAGGTTTGAAACCCTCAGCTTCATTTCTTGAGATTGCTGTATTCACTTGATGGCAATTGAATAGAAACAGTGCTCTGCAAACCTCACACAGCTGCCTGGAAATACACTGCTCCTGCAAGGCTGACAGATTTGGTTAATTGTGAGGAACTCCTTCACTCAGAAAATGAAATGGCTTCATGTCAGCTCAACAAGTGTGTACCTGGGAACTACAATATGAATTACCTTTAATTTATCTGCAGTGCTGCCTGCATGCTTTATGAAAAGTATATGTGTATATATAAACAGGGTAGAAATTAACTTGTGCCTAAGGCTACCACCAAATGTCAATTAAGCTGCCAGACTTTCAGGGGTTGGTATTCTGTCTCTCTGCCTGGGGGAAGATTTGTATTCAATTTATTGTTGAATAAGACAACCAGTTTGGCAGGGAAAGGAGATTAACAAATTACAGACTATTTTTTTAAAAGGTGAACATAACTTACTGAAAACAAATTTTAGGAAGATTTCCTATTATTCTTGAAACTATTTTTCAATGTATAAAGCTGGAGAGGGGGAAAAAACCATTAACTGTCTGTAAGGAGGATCTAATACAAGCAATATATGTTAAAAATGCACCCTTGTCTTTGTTTTATTCTTTCACTATTTTATTAACAAATAAATATCATTGGGAGAAGCTGCTGCCATGCCCAGGCAGAGGATGTAAAAAACAATTGTGCTTCTAAACAAGGCAGTAATTCACTAGCTGTTAAAAATGCTTTGTTTTTTCTATTAAACAAACACATAAATTATCTCCAAGTAGCTCTCTGTCTTTGCAAAGAAACATTTCCTACCATTTCGAGTTCAGGTCTGTCTCAATATTGCCATATCTTTAGAACCACTCAAATATTGGGTGCCAATTGATATCCAAATTCTACCCAACCACAGCCATTCAATCCCAAAGTCATTAATTACCCTGAAATTCATAGAGCTGATGTAGACACAAAGGGTCCCAGGTTTGGGTTTGCCCCACATAACACCCACACTGGTTATTTCCTTAGGAGGACTCTGCAGTTTGAAGGTTCTTCCCCACACCTCAGAGCTGCCAATGTGAGTGGGAATGTAAAATTTCCAGCATTCCTCCATGCCAGGTTCTCCCCACATGGGTGCTTTTCCTCAGGTTGGGAGTTCCAATTTAAACCAGCCAATTTTTGGCATTGACACTGCTGAAGTAAGACCCAGTTTATTTACTCCTATTATTACAATACCATCCAATTCCTCTTCTAGAATGTAAACGGAGGCATTCTGAGGCAAAAGATCCATGTGCAGCCTAATCTAGGGAGGAAACCTACACCCAGCTAGGTGTTTCCACTATCAATCCCTTCTTGATTAATATGGCTGGGTATCAGAAAGGGAATGTGATCTCTAATGGGGTATTTTCCTGAACTCTGAGTTTCTGTTTTCTCTTATCTTGTGATCTGAAGAAAGTCAGTTTTTACAGAATTTGTGATTGCAGGGCCCGTCTATATAGTCCCACCATACACTCCATGAACTCCACAACATACATACAGTAATTTCACGATTATAAGCCGCACCTTTTTCATTGAAGAATCCAGCCTACCCCAGTAGTGCGGCTTATATTCAGGTGCAGTTTATCTATGGACAAATCCCAGTGAAATGCCAACCTGGAAGCGAGAGCCGGCCGGGAGGGCACCTGGAAGGCTTGGCTGGTCTATGAAAACTGTTGCAACTTGAGCACCTGACACCAAACCCTGCGTTGGTGCGATTCTGTTACTAACTTGTTACTTTGTCACACATGGATCCTTGCTTAAAAAAAAAAATAAAATAAAAAATGCAGCTTATATTTGGGTGCGGCTTATATATGGACAAATCCCGTGGTCTACCCGGCTACTGGATGTGCAGCTTATAATCAGGTGTGGCTTATAATTGTGAAATTACTGTATATATGTGTGTATACACACACTGTCTTCTTACCAGAGGAAAATATATCCCTGAGAATAAAGTGATTAATCTGCTGGATTGCTCACATGTTCAGGTACCACCACAGAGCCGCTCCTGCAACATCTTCCACCAGTCTGGCAGACAGGGCATGGGGCAGGGGGACCCCACTGCCCAAGCTGTGTGAGAGCTGAGCTGAGTTTCTCCTGCTCACTCCAAGAAGAATTCTGCATTCAAGCCTCCTGCAACAAGCACACAGGGAGCAGAAATGCAATCCCTGCAGGTGTCCTGCAGCTCAGCTGCTGGCAGCACATGCTGCCACACATTTCCATCACAGCCCAGGCACACTGCAGCCACTGCAGTGCCTCTCCCTGCACGCTCTGCATTCCCAGGAGCCACCAAAGGTCACCAGCATGCTCACCATCAGCTCTCACTGTCTGGAAACAAATACTGGCTAAAGGGTTCTTTGCTCCATCTGAATGACTTGCAGAAAGTCACCAGTTTGCAAACACAGAACATCAGAAATAAAAAGGCCTGACAGAGTGCTGTGGCAAACAAGAAAATCCTCACAGATGGAGCATCTATTCTCTCATTTTCTCTCCAGGAGCATTCTCCACCACTTAGATTCTTCCCACATTTAGTCATACAGTAAAAATATATTTTGGTGTCTTTCCTCAAAACATCATTTAGTAGAGCATGAAAAAATAATTGAAATAAAAGTTAAAATAAATAAGTAAATGTGCAGGACTACTGTGTTTTTAATTTGTTTTATATTTTGCTATACTAATTTTTAGTCTCTTTTTCCACTGGGCTAGATGGGCCTTAACCTCTGCAGTGCTCAGGGCCTTCTTTCTGCAGGTCCACAGCTTATGCTGTCAAAGACAAATGTAATGTCAACAGGAAACTGAGTTATCACATTAGCAAATTTTCTGAATCACTATCACTTTAAGGAGAAACAGGGATGTCAGCAAAACAATAAAGTTTCAAAAGGGGAAAAAAAAATCTATCATGGCACCTGTACTTGTTATTAAAAAAATGTATTTCTTATTCTATTTTTGACTAGAATGCTAAATATTAATTCTCAGGGCAGTTGTTTTTTGGGTTTTTTTTTTTGCAATTATGTACAAGTATACTGTTTAGCATGGCAGCTGTGCTCAAAATCTCATTTATTGAATGGACATCATTAGAGCCAGCAGAGCTCAGCAAGGTTATTAGAGCCTCATCTGAACTACGAAAATGTCAAGTCAAGAGGGAATGCTGAACAGTGATATGAAACTTATTCCAGTTATCTCATGTTAACAAGAGGAAACAATGCTGAGTTTTCAACAAAAACAAAGCAAAGCACGGAAAACAGCCACACGAGATGCATTTGTGACCACAGCCATTGAGACACCCAGTTTTACACATTCCTCAGTTTTAACATCATTAAAACATGGCCCTCCTGCCATTAGTTGATTACTGCTTAATTCTCCAGTCACCAATCAGCTTTAGTGTGCTGGATGCTGCTGGTTACAGCAGTGACAAGGAACAGCTGTGGATATAGGGGGGTGAAAAACAGCAAAAAGCTTCTGTGGAAAGAGTGACTTAGAACTGCTCTCCTCCCACCACTAAAACTCATGGGTCACATCTTTTTCCATAAGCTTTTCTTTTTTTCTTCCACCCACCCCCCTCAATTCATTTGATAAGGTCTGAGAAGATTTTAGAATAAATAAGTACACAATAATTCTACAAATTGAAAAAACCCACCACCTTTCAAAATTCCCATTTTTCCTTGACACACCTGTACTGCATCAGGGAGAAGATGTCTTAGAGCAGTCAGATACAGCTGTGTGACTAAGAAGATGAATTTTTTACATCTATTTTGGAATAAAATGCTGTAAACTAAATTAAAGTAACTTTTGGGTTTTTTTTTAGATATATCCTTCCTGTTTCTTTGCTTTTACACATGCTGGAAACACAAACTCAGAGGTGTTACATGTAAAATACTTCCAGCAAAAGCCCAGGCAGAGCCTTGTGAACAAACCAAAAAAGCTCATGTGCACAGCACACACCGAGGCTGTGCTGAGGTTCATGTGCACAAAAAAGCGTTTTCTCAAGCCCACTAGAAAGTGTTGGCTATGATCTTTTTTCTTCTTTAGTGTACCTCGAAGTGTTATTTTTCTTTCACATTCTGTTCTACAAAAGATCTTTAGCACCTATTTTGGCAGAAAGCTTAAAATACCAGGGCAATCAGAAAAGAAGTGCAACAGTGACTTCACAGAAAATTGAAGCTGAGCAGCAGAGAGGAAAAAGGATCTTCAGTGATCTGTGTAGGTCATCTGTTTGTTGTTTCCCTCAGACCTGCTTGCTATAAATTAACATCAAAATTTTGGGCAGTTTTAAATTTTTTTAAATTTTTTTTTTTTTGAGAAGACCTGATCATTTTTTCAGGACTATGTTTACCTGCAATCCCATTAGTTATTGTCCAGATAAACCAAAATCAGACCAAACAAGACCTGAATTAGAAGACTCGATACTTGGTAAGAAAAAAAGAAAATCAAGCATTATTTAAAAAATAGTTCACACTGAAGTCCTCCTGTACATTTCGCAGTAAAAATGCTATGAATAAATAACATTACAATGACCTGAGATGACAACTTCAGAAATTAATAGGCAAGAAATAGTACAGTATTTAAAAAGTTTCACTTCTTTATTTTCCTTATTTCTGCAGATTGAATACCCTGTGACATTGATTTGTTCCAAGGAAGGATTCCAGTATCTCTCTCTCTCTCTCTAGGGACTGAATAAACCTGGCTCTGCAGAGCAACTTCCCAACCATAAACCTGTGCACACTCATACTTGTCTTGCAGTCAAGTCAGTTCACTGAACTTGCATTTGGAAATAAAAGTTTCTGGAGGCCTGATATGGCCATCAAAACACTACAACATAAAACATCAATACTGAGAGACTTTAAACTCAGGCCTAAATACAGTGAGCCCAGAGCCAGCATAGCAGTTCAGAACAATTGGAATCAAAGCAGAAAGGGCACAGGCAGCACAGGAGAGGGAGAGGGCAGAGGAAAAGCCAGAAGGAATGAAGAAAGAATAGAACTTGTGCTCCAGCTCTCCCAAGGACATGGCTGCAATAGCTCACAAGGTTTGAAATTTGAAAGGCTATGTTGCCTTATTAAGACATGTTATCTTGATCTATAATTACATCTGGACCATATAAAATAAGCAATTAATTTTTGGCAATACAGATTAATAGAATTTCTGTATTTAAGATCCAAGGAACTGATCTGTATGTTTGCAATCTTTGCTTATTTCATTTTGTGAGGCTGCCTGTTACTGGCTTAATAAAGTCTCATTATATCATCAAGCCCAAATGTCAATCCTGGTCCCTGTCCAGGCTCTTTTCTCTGGATTTAGTCATTTCCCACAGAAGTACTTCCCAATAGCAATGAGTCTGACCCTTGCTGACCAATCCAAGATTTACAGCAGCACTCCAAGCCTTCATTTCTTTAGCTAAAATGCTGCAGTTACTCTAGACTCAGTACATGCAGTGCTGTGGAGTAAAAAAGATCTTTATATCATCTGTCTGTATAGGAAATGACACATATGCAGACATTTTCCATGGGGGAAGCAGAGGTGCCCAGGTCAGAAGCAGCACATTTCCCAGCAGGCTGTCACACACGTATGGGACAGGGGCAGAGGATCTGCAACTGCTCAGGTCTCCAGCTGTGATGCCATCTAGAAGATAGAAGCAATTATTTGCTTTCTAGTCCAAGCCAAAGTAGTCTTATTTCATATTATTTTGCATATTCAAAAAAATGCACATCAGCAGCTGTGACCATAAACCAGCTCAGATCAGCTCATTCTTCCAACACAAAGCATTTTGGTTTTGTTCTGAAGGGATTACAGCATGAAATTAGAATAAAAATAAATTTGTTAAATACATGAGAATTGTCCTTCAGAACTTCAGAAATGACTTCAATAATGGCTTCATCCTGCAGTTAGGAGGAATATGGAACAGATCTCCAAGTAAATATTTAGATTCATCACTATAAGCTCAAGCAGCATTTAATCATTATCCCAAAATACACTGAATTAGGAATTTTAAAACTATTTTCCATATTAGAACAAGGTGACCTAATCTACCAGGATCAGCTTCCAGGATTCTGTCGGATGTGTTGTCAGTATATTTCAAGCTCAGAAATTTCATTTTAAAAAGCAACAGATTTTTCAAAAATTATTCTCACCATATATAGCTAAATATCATACCCATCTGTGAAATAAAATCAATGCATTGAGGAAACCATCACAGGAAACTATCAAAATGTTCCTTAAAATCAAACATATGGTAAGTGTCCAGTCTGTCAGGCTTGAGCTGGGCCTCTCCAAAGCTGACCAATCTCATGGTTTGGATTCTGATTTTTTTTCCTCCCCATAATAATAATTTGTTGAAAAGGTTTAACAAGATCACCATGAATCTGTGTAAGACCTGAAAGAACTGTTCAAATGCAGATCAGAAAAGTACGGTTTTGTTTTAATTTTTAGTTTGGAAAAATAAGCACCATACTGATAACAGTTTGCCTATTGCAAGGAGAAAAATGATATTTTAATGGTTTTTTTGGAAGAGCATGCCAACTAAAGAAAAAGATCCAGCCACTCAGCTTAGTCACTAATATTTTACTGTGTTATGATGGGAACCAATTCCAAACAAAAGCACCATCACAAAGTATCTTCCCTCTAAACAGACATACACCCCTCTGGGAAAGGACATTTTGCTTTGGGACAAGGAGCTTTAATAATTCTAAATATTAAAAAACAGAAGGGTTTAAAAAATGAAAACCCTTTCATTCTGGCTTTTCAATAAAAGAAGGAAAATATTATGAATAAACCATTTCAACAGGTCAATAGAAGAGACAAGGAACAGAAAAGGAAAGCAAGAAAAAGTAGAAGACTAAAATGATAAAAATTGAAAAATGCAATTTTCAAAGTTACAAGCCCTCTTGAACTTGGGCCAGAAACTCCAACCATCACTTCCCTTTCTTGGTTTATATAGCTAATAATTAAATTTACTTCCATTTCAGAATGTTATTTAAGAACTCAAACCTGTGCTGTTTGGGGACACCTGCTTCTCTTTGAAATGCTGCTGGGAGACAGATTCCAGGGGACAATTGATTTATTCCTGTTGTCAGGCTTAGAACAGGGGATCCAAACATGGCTTTTTCAGATTTCTCTATTAGTTTTTGCTGGTTTTATGAAATATATCACAAGCTTATGAATCCTGCGCAGGGCAGCAGAGCTCAGGCTGTGGAAGCAGAGGAGCACAGATCACTGACTCAGAGCACGGGGAGCACTGGCAGCTCTCAAAGGATAAAACTCCCCTCTACTGAGCTGCTCAAATTGAGGGGTTTGTGTCCCTAAACCTTTCAGCCCACCTTGGAAAGTTTATAAAAAAAAAAAAAAAAAAAAAAAATCATCGAGTTAAAGCTACTCCAGTCCATTATTTTTAGGCTGCTGCCTTTGGAGGCAGCAGATGACAATGGAATGGAAAATTCCTTCCGCAGCTCTGCAGGTGCACTTGCATCATGAAGGAGCTTCTGAATAAAGCAAACTGTACATATTACTACTGCCTTCAAAACAGCTTATGAACTTTTCAGTCCATTGTGATCACAGTTCCCTGTATTAGAAGGGAGCCTATGCCCTTAAATCTTAACTCTCTGAACTCTTCCCTTTAAAGTACCCAACATGAGAACTTTTTCAGGAACAGCAAAGTCTGAGCTCTAATGAGATCCTCTCTGACAATTGCAGAATAAAACCTTCTATTATATATACTACAGAGATTGGAAACACATTTGCTATACCTCTCATTTTTCTTTACGATCCTCTCAGTCCCTTAACTAGAGTACAATGTCCCTGACTTGAATTTATATCATGCTTTTGAGGATGCAATAAGCAGCAGATTGCTGAACCTGATCGCTTAAAGAAAGATAACTTCATGGAGAGGCAGGCTGGTGTGAACTAAACTACACTGAGCAAGAGATTAATGCCTGCAATAATAAATACATACATACTGACAAAGCCATGCTCCTCTATATTGTCTTTGGAAATCAACCAATTGAATGACTGAGCAGCAAACTCAAAATAAAATAAATCAAAAAAATTCTGTAGTATCCAGAGTAAAGCAGATTTTCTGCTGAGTAGCAAATGACAGAAGGTTGCACTTTCTGCAGAAGGTAGGGTCCAGGTACCTGAGCCTCAGTGGGCAGGAGAGGGAGGTAAGGAGGAAATGCACAAGAACCTGACACAATTCCTGGTACTTCACTGCACAACCTCTGCTCTCCTGCACAACAAATGTAAGTGTGAGGTACAGAGAATAAAACATGGGACATTAACTCTGCAGGCCATCAGCATGATGGGGTTCACCACTCAAGAGTCCTCTAAAGCTCCCACAAAGCCAGAAGGTAAGCAAGATTTCCATTCCCAAATGAACAGGATATCAGCTGCTGTTATTTCAGAACCAAGCAAATAGCTTTATTGATTTCAATTTTAAAGTTTAGAAATTGTGGCCTTCATAAACACACACGTGCAGCTGAGCAGAAGAACTGTATGAAGATGGTAAGCAGAGTATAAGCTTTAGAGAATTATCTTCATACATGCCATCAATTGTGGCCAGAAATAAAGGCCAAACTTTGAAAACAAGACAGTGCCAATGTTATGGGGGGGTTGTTGGTTTGGTGGGGTTTGTTTATTTTGGTTTTTTTTGTTTTTTTCCCTCTGAGAGGACCAGCTGCTGAAAGATTCTCTCAGCTGTGTGTGCCACTCTACCACTCCCTCTCCTCCTGACAGTATCATGTCTATCTCTCTTAAAATCAAACTAGCTACCCAAGCAACATGGAGCCCCAATAAAACTCAATTTCTGCTGAAAACAGAGCACAGGCAACTTCACTGGCACATCATCAGATGTGTCCCCATCTCTATTTAGACAGTGCCACCAATGTTTGAACTGAAGGCGATGCGCTCTTATCTCGTGCCAGAGGTGAGCTGAAGAGCTATTACAGTCACAGAGAGCTCCTGTGAGAGGAACCAGCACTTCAGCTCCTCTGGCAGATGCGTTTGAGGCCCTTTAACTGATGCCTTCAGTTTCAGCTTTTCTGTTTTCCATGTCCTGTCCCGCACCAGTGTGTAACTCTGAACTCTGTGTAGTGTCACTGAGCTCTCATCACAGTTTGGTCAGACAAAACAATCCTTCCAGAGAACCAAGGGCACCATCACAGCCACAGGCCCTGAAAAGCACAAACAAAACTGAATTTGGGGAGAAGCAAACTGGGGGAATGTAACTTCATTCCCTGAAGCTCTAACTGGACAATTACCCCTCATATGCAAATAGACCAAACATAACCAAACATACAGTAATTTCACGATTATAAGCCAAACCTGAAGATAAGCCGCACCTTTTTTTTTTTTTTTTTAAGCGAGGAACCATGTGTAACAAAGGAACAAATTAGTAACAGAATCACTGCCAGCTGGGTTTGGTGTCAGGTGCTCAAGTTGCAAACATTTTTCATAGACCAGTGAAGCCTTTAAAGGCAGCCCCAGGTGCCCTCCCTGGCCGGCTCTCACTTCTGGGTTGGCATTTCACTGGGATTTGTCCATAGATAAGCCGCACCTGAATATAAGCCGCACTACTGGGATAGGCTGGATTCTTCAATGAAAAAGGTGCGGCTTATAATCATGAAATTACTGTATATCTGTCTGAAAAACTTGTGACCATCGTCCATCCTGGGTGTAGTCTCAGCTTTTGACTGCCCAAGGTGTATCTGTTAAGGGCCTTTAATAAATACCCACTTTATTCTTTTAACTCTGTCTAGCCACTGCTCTGGGTAGCCATTCTTGGCATGGTGGCCAGCAGCAGCAGTGTGCAGATGCACAGCACTGCAGGGCCCTGAACAAATTTACATTCTGATGTCTCACAGCCCAACACATTCTTGTGGCCAGCAGAGATCACTGCTGGTCCTGCCACCCTACAACTCAGACAGGGGGCAAAAAGAAATGAAAAAGCTAAAAAATGTCCCCAAAGTCACAAAAGAAGGAACAGCACTCAAGTCCTCCTCTTCTTCTTTGGTCCTTGCAACAGCAATGAGACAACGCTGCCTTCTATCCTGCTGCACACAGCACCTCCAAAAGTTCCTTCCAGAAGAAAGTATTCTGGTTTTATCACAATATTCTGATTTGCAACATTGCAAATATATCTCAAAACAACGGAGTATTTAGTGTGTCCACAGCACTGCATGCTCTTCATGAGGATTTCCAGAACAGCAAGAGAATTCACTACTTGATTTTAATTTTTAGTTTTGTGGAGTCTTTCAGTATAACAAGTCCTTCCAAGCTCGTTGTTTACTTTCATCATATTTCACCTAAGAGCTGATTACAAAAACAGAGTATCACCAGGAAGTACATTCTCTTAAAATGCTCCTTTAGAAGATCACAGTAATTTTGGTTTGTTTTCTTTTTTCAATAATTATTCTACCTCCTTTTTTTTTTTTTTTTGGGAAATCCATTTGATGAAAGCACTTCATGTGTCATACCGTATCTCCTAAAACTAATTTTAATGACTGTATTAAATAGTGGCTACAGGCCAACAGGAAAACGGCTTGCATGGCAGTTTAATTGACAGAGCATCTGAAGTGTCCTTGAAAATTATTTAAAAGTTTATTACAGTCCTAGAGGTCAAGAATGAAAGGCTTCAAACAGCAGTTCCGTGGAGGTCCTTCTCTGACCCAGACGCTGGAGCTTTGACGTTCCTATTAATTCAAAAATTTAACTTAACACACAGACACCTTCAAAAACTCTCCTCTCTTGAAAATTTGCAATCATTCATACACTGTAGAGCTCAACAGTGTTTGAATCCCTGACTGGAACATAAATCTGTGATGAAGCATAATTACTTTAAAGCAAATAACCTACATGATGCCAAAAGCAATGGGAGAGCACATTTAAAAGTCACTAATTTATTATGCAAGCTGTAAAGAAGTGAAATATGTTGAAAACGAGTAAGAAGTGATACAAGTATTTTATATATTTATGAAATACCTCATAATATACTTATGGCATTCCTAGTTTCTTTTTCTCATTAATATTGGCACTGAAATGAACTTTGCATGATAATCTCTGCTAAATAATTAGTTATTGCTGTACTTCCCAATAAAGATTGCAAAATTTACATCACTCATGAGGAAGGCAGAATGTTTTCTCTGCCTCCATTGGACACCTTATGATTCAGTTTATATATTAGAATTAGATTAGCATAGAGGTTTTGCATAGAAAATAAAAAATATCTCCATACTGAATGGAAAACCTAAATTTTCATTCTGCCATATGACAGTGAATACCTTAACAACTGTGCACATACAAAATTATCAGCATGGCAGGCTGACAAAAAAGAGGTTAACTGGCAGGTACAATAGCTTCACCTTAACCCAGATGTCAGGAAACTTGTCATTATTGATATTCAAAGTTGGAACAGAACAGTTAAGTGACTCACAGAAAGCTGAATAGGCAGGCATTTAAAATATCATGTGTGCAAGAGTAAATCCATAGCTCACCTTAGGAAAAAAATGAGGTATTTTCTGCTTTGTTTTTATTTCAGTACTTATTATTTTGTTAAATATCTTCTCTATATGTCTTTGGATAATTCTGTAACATCCACATGTGGTCTAAGATAACCTGACCATTTTTTCCTCTGAGTTTTCCACATTAAATCAACAGAATTATCCAAAACTTTAAGAAAATTTGAGCTCAGAATATAGCCTAACTGATCTCAGTGTTATGCATGAATATAATCTCTAATTCAATCCAACATGAAGCACAGTTTAAATGTGTTGATGACAGTTGGTCAGAAAATGTACATGGTGAGAAACAAATCTGCATGCTTCGCTTGATTTTCAAGAATGCAGAGCACTTAACTCATGTTTAAATTATGACAATTTAGGATAAATGTTTCAAAGGAAATGAAGGAAAACAGACACAAACTGTGGTTTGAATTAATTTCTCCTTTTCCACACACATATCAGGTATTTTTAAAAGGATGTATGAACTGTCAAATAAGACTCATCCTCTTATTACTTTCCCAGCACGTATTTTTTATATCCAGCACAAAGCGCAGAAAGGTGCCTGATCACCATGGCACATGAGAAGCCGAGGGAATACCATTCCAGAGGATCGTGCTCTGGATCACAGCACATGCTCACACCCACTGAGTATCCACACTGGTTCCTTCATCAAATTTAACTAGTTTGTCCACATTACCAGCAAAACTAGAATGAGACATTTTAGGGTAATATACTCTGAAATAAAACAGCCTCTTGCTAACACCAGTGAAAGGAATGTGAATGGGGAAAGGATATCTAGCCTTGGTCTGAAAACTGCTAACTCCACACACTGAAATCATGATGTGAATTAGTATCTTCTCAACATGTTAGAAACCTTTCTTCACTTTTCTTTGAACAGATTTATGAATCTGGTTCCCTTGGTGCAGGTGAATAATTTACAGTTCCCCACCCCTAACTTGATAATGAAAATTAATCCAGTTTGAACTTTTAACTCTTTGACATCACAGAATATATAATCTAGAATTAGACTGTAATATGAATGCAGCCTGGATCAACCTATTTATCATTTTGTGATCTTTGAAAAAAAAAAAAAAGAAACAAAAAGAACTATTAAGAAAATTGGTCTTTAAAATGAATCATTAAATTTTAACAAATGTTAGCTTCTGTACTCCCCATCTAAGAGGAAACCCCTACTTTTACTAGAAGCTTTTCTCCAGAGTCTTTTTTCTGAAAGAGTAGGCTATAGTTATACCAAACCAAATTTGTCTCCTCAAACTTAAAAAAAAAAATTATTTTTAACAATGAAAGAAAACTCAAAAGCATTTATTTGAAAAAAAAAATCAAAATTCTTATTCAATTTTGTGCCCATTTCTATAACTGCATTTACCTTTATTACAACAGCATTTGAAATGTTATAGAAGGACAACAGTGCAGTAACAGCAAGTTTATCATAGCTAATACTCAGGTAGCCAGATGACTTGACACATTAACTAAAATCACAAATTATGATGCTTTTATTCCTTGGTAATGACATGGAATGATTTCTACTGGCAAGATCATGAAATTAGTCACAATATTCTCCACAATTCCTATCCCTGTAGAATTTGAATTCATAACAAAAGGAAAAAGAAGCTCAATGTACCAAGCTAGACAAAAGAGAAGACACCTGAGCAGCCACTGAATATTCTGTTTCAAGCATCCATCCTTTACAAGGGAGATGCAATTAAGAAAAGATTTATGCATCAAGCCCTTCAGTTGGATCTCTGAGGCTGCACACACTTTCCCCTGTTGTTAGAAGCATCAGTCCAAAATGTTCTGCACAACAATTCAGAAAACACTACCAGAAAGTACAATTTCTGCCTTCTGTCACAGAGCTGGTCTGGTGCAGACTGAAGATGCTCTGAGCAGCAGCACACTCAGCTGGAATTCAAGACCAGCTCCCTGCTCCCTTTCCCAACTCACTGCCAGCCTAAGGCAGCCTGGACAAATCTCTTGCCAGATCTCTGTCGCCCTCTCCAGTCTGTATCACAAGGATTCATCAAACTGGATCGAAGTGATACTGCAGCAACAAAATCCATTCATCAGTTTGGATGCTGTGTAACCAGCACGCCACAGGGACTACTGTCACCCAGTGTATGGGCATTTCTTTTTATGCAAATCCCAGTATTCCAGTGGAGCTACTTCCTCAGCCAGGACCCCATCTTCTTGTTTCTAATGCTATGGAGAAATGAATTTGGATTTTGTCTTCCCACAGAGCTTTCCTGGGTCATTGCAATAGAAGAAAATCCCACAGCATGAGTTCAAATAGAAGCTTAAAAACCCAAAACTTCAAATATCCAATAGGTGGATGAAAGGAACTCAACATAGTACCAAGATATAAATCAAGAAAAAGGCATAAATTCTGAGAACATGGAGGACTAGAAGCAGTTCCTGTGCTGTACCATATGATAACAGGGCAGAAAACAAGGTTCTGAGTCATTGTTCAACGTGTAACTCAGGAGTGTGACTCAAGGAAACTCATGAGACAGATAAGCATCAAGGTAACATAACCTGGGACCACTGTCCAGCACTGCACACATGACTGATCATTTATCTCTCGAAAAACCTAAATTTCTCTCTTGAAAAATATTACCAGGACTGGAATTCCCTTCCTCCTCCTCCTCTTTATCTGAATGCTGTGCCATCAGCTCAGTAACAGTAAACATTTATTCTTGATACTTAATATGCTAGGAAGGAGAACAATGAACTCCTCAAAGGCTTGACAGAAAACCAAGCTAAGAACCACATAAATGATTAAGGGGAGGAAACTGAAAACCCCCTAGAAATAAGAAGTCTGTGATGCCTGGCAAATTTTAAGAACAAATTATGTCCTTTTGGTATGATGTGAACAAACATCAAATGTATGTCTGAAATGAGTACCAGTACTAAACCCCAGCCTTTTAAAGATGATAAAACCAAGAACTCAAAAACCAGATAATGACATGTATCACATTTTATTCTCTGTCACCTGCACAGTCACTACTCCTATTGAAGGGATGTTTTTTGGTTTTTTATGAGAGCTTGGTCTGCTTTTTGATTGTTCTTTTCCCCACAGTTTCCACTTTAGAAATGCTTTAGTCCATCACTGTTGAAGTTAGGTAAGAGAGGAGATAGTAATCAGATAAACATCTAGTGCTCAGACTTTTAACAGCCTTAAAATGGTCAGAGACGCTGGATATTTTTACACAGACCCATTCTCTCTTGTGTATTACAACTGAGAGACCATGAGAGAGAGTGACCATTTAGGTCATTACAGAAACATTTTCTTCTCACCTAACTGTCTCCAGAGCCTGAGTCCATTGATTTTCCCTGGGACTTATCTTCCTCAGTCACTCCAGGGCTTTTGAAGATGTCATCATTAAGCAGTAATCTAATCTGTTTCTCATCAATTGCTACCAGCCCTGACCAGTGGAAGTCAGAACCAACCCACTTGCTAGCTTAGAACAAATACTTGAAACTAAACCATACAGCAAAATTTTGATTTGCTATAAATAGTATTGACTGAAGACCACAAAAAACACACACTTCAGAGAGCTGATGGGTGTTGCTCAGTGAAGAGAAACAGATTAAAATGGAAAGGTGAATCCCCATTAGTCATCCGGCCTGTGAACAACACACAAAGCTCCATTTTGCCATATATTTCTTTTTTTTCCTTTAATAAACTACTATGAAGGTGGTTCAGGACAATTAAACTACCATCTCAGACAGGCTAGCCTAGCACAAAATTTTGGTCATGCAGCTAGATCTGATCTATTTTGATCTATTGCAGTGTGATGAACCATGTGTAGTATAACAGTGAGTAAAACCCCCCTTACATATGCTGCTAAAAATACCAGCACCATGCTAGAGATAACCATTTAAGCCACAAAAAGTGCTAAAAAAAGAGAAAAAGCTAATTAAATGTACATTTCTCTGTTTTCGTGCTATGGGGAAAATTTGCAGCAGCTCAAATTCTTTTTATGTACATCTCAGACATTATTGTTATTGAAAGATGTTCTCTACATTTGAATCAACAAGAAGACAAATGTGACTGACAACCTACTCCCAGTATAATCAGTAAGACACAGAAATCAGGATAAATTAAAAATTATTTAAATACTCAATTCTAATTTCCATCTCCATAAGTTGCAGATCAACTCCCTGCTCTCCTTTGGGTTATTTTACTTTTGATTGTACCAAGGCCAGCCCTGCCCCAGCTATGCCTCTCCTCTCATTAGTGTGAAGTTGGAGGTGCAAAGCACGTACCAGCCACACGTTCATCAGGAATTTTGAAGGATTTTTTTTTTGCTGAAGAACCTTTTCCAGTCCTGTCCATGCCCCTGCATTTTGTGAAAACATTTTATATTTTATACTAGCAATTTTGAAAAACAGAGCCACTATTTTTTTTACAAGTGGACTTGAATGCAGGACCGAATTAACTTCAGTGATCATTCCTTAAATATCATATTTAAGGTCATTCTACCCCCAAAAAAGGCAGAAGGATATGACACAGCATAAATGTTGCAAT
The DNA here is from genome assembly GCA_009812075.1 of Sialia sialis. Taxonomy (NCBI): domain Eukaryota; kingdom Metazoa; phylum Chordata; class Aves; order Passeriformes; family Turdidae; genus Sialia; species Sialia sialis. The sequence goes on along the minus strand of VRYO01000617.1, from coordinate 2,989,791 downwards.
TTCTTTGAGACCTCCAGTTGCAAGATGAGCTTATATCTCTTATGTTTGTGCAACATACTGCTGTTGTGTAGGTCAGCAGAAGGGGATGGGGAGGTACAGTAATTTCACGCACCTTTTTGACTGAAGCTTCAATCCAAACACGGAAGTGCGCCTTATCACCCGGTGTGCCTTAAATATGGACAAAAATCGGAAAGCTGACAACCCGGGAGTTCAAGACGGCGGCAGCCCTGAGCTGAGCTGAGTCCGCACAGCCCCAGGTAGCGCCGGAGCTGCCCCCCGTGGCAGCCCCGGGCGGGGCCAAGGGCAGGGATGGGGCTGCGGGGGCCGGGGGGCAGGGATGCCCCAGCCTGGGCACCGGGTGGGGGCAGGGGCGGGAGGGAGTGCCGGGGCCCACGGCAAGGGGAGGGCACCTGGGGATGCATTTAAAGGCTACACTGGTATGTGAAAACTGTTTGCAAATTGAGCACCTGCAATATTCTGTTACTAATTCATTACTTTGTTGCAAACAGATCCCGGCTGGGAAAAAAAAAAAAAAGTGCACCTTATAGGCCGGTGCACCTTATATATGGACAAATTCCATGGACTTCCCTGCTACCTGGAAGTGTGCCTTATAGCCCAGTGTGCCTTTTAAGTGTGAAATTACTGTAATTATCCTGCATCCTTCTCACACTCTTGGTAATAATTTCTTCCCTTTATCCCCTTTGTACACTCATCAGCATATCTAGCAATCAACAAGTGCTACTTCCTCGTGAATGCTGAAGATTATTCCTATCTGTTTTACAAAACCACAACAACAATATTGTGAGGTGCGTTACAAGGAATATTATTAGTTGGCTTAACATCTCCAGTTTGGCCAGATCTCAGCTATGAAATGAATTAAGCTGGAAGAATGTCCATTTGACATCCATGCAGCAGCTTTTGGGCTGAGTCTGTCTCAGAAAACTGTGCATGTATAAACACTCATTCAAATTTTCTTTTACAAGAAAGTTGTTTGATATGTATTTCAAGCTGATGAGACCCAAAACCAATTGCCAGTTGCTAGTTGATTTTTGGAGCTTAATTTTAACTGTGTTAGCTCCTGTTTATTAAATTTAAGATATATAATTTTTTATTTTTAAACAGCACTTTGTAGTTCTTTTCCATTGCTGGCAATTAATTTTGTTCAGTGATGAAAAAAAGAATACTTTCATGTATTGCTATGTTTTTTAATTCTGCGCTGATGTGTGATTAAGTATTCTCTTTCACACAGAACAAAGAGACTTGTTTCTCTGTTATTTCTCTCTCTTGTTTTAGGAAGTACAGATGAATCCATTTTATCTTAATTTGATATTTCTAGTAAAAATTAAACTGATGTTTTACTTTATAAAGTAAAAGTAATTTTTTCCCAAAGTTAAACTGAGAATTATGTGTTTTATGCAGAACTTTTTGCCTGACTGTGATAAATACTGTGAAAGGAAGGTTACTGCAGAAAGTTTAGACATAAGTTTGATATGAAGGTGTAAGCCTTAATTCCAAACACATTTCATATTCCACAAGGACCTTCACAACTCAGTTCACTTACATATTTTTACTCTCAGCCTTCTTCAGAAGTCAAAACTATTTTATGGAAAAAAAAAGACACACATAGTTAAATGACTTATTTTTTATTTTCCATATCAGAACAAGAAAAAAGTAGCTGGATCTAGTTTAAATTAGCAAAGATGAACCAGAGTTCTCATCCTGATTCTCCCTTTCAAGCTAAGAAAATTAGTATCAAATTGAAGTTATAGTACTTAACAATGATAGATGTCTATTTAGAAAACAGAGACAATAACCTCAAGGAAGCAATCACCATGATTTAAATAAATAATTGTGATAACTGGAGAAAAAGAAATTAAGACTGGAAAAATTTGGGTTATGGTCTAGTCTTACAAAAAAAGAAGAAAGAAAAGAACAGCAATATTAAAGACAAGGCATACTGTTGCAAGGTTAATAAAATGGAAATCAGATATTAAAAAGGTGATGTTATTTTTGGCAGCACTAGCATTTACAGTAGACTGCATCTCCAAATCCATGTTTATCCTGGCATTTTACTGCTGTTTTGGGGGAGAGGGAGGAAGAATTTGAAAAAACAAATACTTTCTGGCAGCAAGAACCATTCTATACGGAGCTAAAATGCATTCTAGCCAAGAGGGCTGGCTCCAGAATGTCAGATGGGTGTGTGAGATAAGTAATGTGTGGAGGCACATCTTCCCGCATGAGAAAACAAAGCAGTGCAATAGTGATAACAGAATGCATGCTGGAATGGCAAAAAAGAGTGACTCCTAGAAAATTCTGAAGAAGTCCTTTATAGTGGTGGCAGTTAAACAGAAAAACTGTGAATGACTGACAAAATTAGTTGGATAGAATGCAATATAACTTTTTAAATCAAGGGTGTAAGCACTGGATGTAATAGCTTATTTTTCAAAGCTAGCATTGTTGTAAAATGCTATTACAGGTAGAAAAATAGACAATTATCTTTTCAATATCTTTTTTTAATCTTTTCAATATATTTTCTATTAATTTGCTTTAACTGTACAAAGCAAATAAACTTTACCAACTATCAACTTACACATCAAGGTAAACCTTCTGCTCACAGCTACATACCTTTGGTTACATTAAATTATTTCATTGGAAGAAAAGCACTAAATACAGTTCCTACATTGCTTAATAATTTCAACAATAACTTAGCACAGTGCCAATTGGAAACCTGACTATATTATTCTTCCATTTTAATAAGCTTTACAACTGAAAATCTTTTCTGCTTAAACAGCCTGTTAAAAAAAAAAAAAAAAATCAAGGCTATGAGATAGCCTTCCTTCCATTAAAATGTGTTCAAAGTCTTTAGAAAACATCTCAGAGTGCTTAATAAAGTAATTAATTCTCTTTCCATTCCCGAGCCATTGGGTGTGTAATAGAGATGAACAGAGCAGAGGTCCATGGGACAGACCTGCACACTGGAATGCCACCATGTCCCTCTTTGTTGGGCATCCCAGGACAGGTGGCTCTGCCCAGTCTCCTCCATGACGTGCTTGGCATAGCCAAAAAACACCTGCTCTGCAACCTCAGTGTCCCATCACACCCATGGAGGCACAAGCCTGCAAAAGCTCATGGCACAGAGCCTGCAAAGACCTGACAATTCCAGGCTTTCCCATAACCCAAAGATCTGACAATTCCAGGATTTCCATTACTGCAGAGACCTGACAATCCCAGGCTTTCCATTACTGCAGACACCTGACAATTCCAGGTTTTCCCATAACCCAAAGATCTGACAATTCCAGGTTTTCCATTACTGCAGAAGCCTGACAATTCCAGGTTTTCCCACAACCCAAAGATCTGATAATTCCAGGTTTTCCATTACTGCAGAAGCCTGACAATTCCAGGTTTTCACACAACCCAAAGATCTGATAATTCCAGGTTTTCCATTACTGCAGAGACCTGACAATTCCAAGTTTTCCCATTACTGAAGAGACCTGACAATTCCAGGCTTTCCATTACTGCAGAGACCTGACAATTCCAGACTTTCCATAACCCAAAGATCTGATAATTCCAGGTTTTCCATTACTGCAGACACCTGACAATTCCAGACTTTCCATAACCCAAAGATCTGATAATTCCAGGTTTTCCATTACTGCAGAGACCTGACGATTCCAGACTTTCCATAAGCCAAAGATCTGACAATTCCAGGTTTTCCATTACTGCAGAGAGCTGACAATTCCAGGCTTTCCCTTAAGCCATGCCCTGAGTCCCTGCTGGAGCAGGAGCACTGACGCGAGCATCTCTGACCTGAGGTGAACCCTGGGCATGGGGCTGGCAGCTCAGAGCATCTCACACGCTCCAGCAAGGAGAGCACCGGCCACTGAGACTCCTCCAGCAAGAGGAACAGGGATTGCAGATTCCTGCAGACACAAGGACTTGCCTCCTCCCTCCCTCAGGTTGTGGAGGTGGCGAAGAGATGACACTGCTGGAGGTGTAAGTGATTTAACTGCTAAGTAATTATATGAAGAGGGGACTACGACCTTTATTTTGCTAACTGTCTATTAGAAGAACTTCTCTAATTTTGACTGGGACAAATTAGCAATTTCTAGATATAGTTCTTGACCTTGAGCACATAAACCTTGAAGGCAACTATCACACAGCAAATAATTAACTAAGTGATATATTACCAGATCATACTACAGCGTCCTTTAACAAGATGACATTCTACATATTCAAGCAGTGAATTCCTATTTTCCAAGCCTCAGCTCAGCACAGATAAAAGTGAACATTAATAAGGGAACAGAAACCGGAGGCTCAAGTATCTGAACCATGAAGAGAAGCATTTAAATTGTTTCAATCTTTTGTTTCTGGCACCATGCCGTCTACTCACATAAAGCTGTAATTGAAACCACACCATGTGTGTAGTGGGTTCATTACTGGCTCTGACTGAACTTTCTCATGTGCTAACCATGGACTGATTTTTTTGCATCCTTAGCGTCAAGGACTCTTCACCTATGTATTTCTTAGCACATATGGCTACTTATTCCTTCTAGGAAATTAAAACTATCTAATATTTAAGAGGCACAAATTGATTTCTGAGTCCAGCTCCCATGGGATAGTGAATGGCATGTCTAAGCATCTGCAAAATAAATCGCCTGGGAAGATATTATATTCATAGAATTAAAATATAACAATGGTTTAAATAATTGATTTGTAATACTTTGCTATATGATAAATACTCAGTTTACTTATTTGCTGAGTACTACCTTTCTACTGCTAAAAAGAATGAATGCATTTTAGAAGGAAGAAAATAGAAATACTTTGTTATAGCATTTTAATATTAGGCATAATTTTAATTACTTCTGGAGGAGATACCATCTAAGTATCTCCTCTAATGTGCCCTGAAATAAAACCCGTATATTTGATGCAACATATAAAATTAAAGCCTGATGATGACACTTTTAAAGAGTTTAACACAATCACATCTATTTCATTAGACTTTGTAACAGTTCTAAGACAATGAAGAAACTCATTCAGAAAACGCAGAAAATTCTGTGACTGTTCAAAATACTCCTTGTCCTCTAAAGTAAGGCTCTGCCAAATAAGCTGAGGCAAGAGAAAAATACAAAGACACAGGTCTCTGCAGTGCAAGAGAGCTGTAAATTTTCACTGGAGAACAGCAAGAGGTTTTCAGAACAAGTACTATACTTTCAGGTTCTAACGTTACTTTTTTCAGAAGTATAAACAACAAAACTACTTCACACATTTGATGTATTTACTGCTACCCTAAAACACTGGAACTTGTTTGCTATCATAGGACAAATTCTGCTCTCTATAGCAAGGAATAGAGGATAGAGTAAGCTCTCTGTAATGCTTTTATGAAGAGTTCAAAACGTGAGGATTAGGGAAAAACAGAAACATCAAAGGTCTGCCTTTACTCCCTCCCTAAAACATTTTCAAACTTCAACATCAAATGAGCTTGGGTCACCACGCAAATCAACTAAATTTATGGTCAATGCAAGAAGAAAAAAAAACAAAAATCAAGCTCCCTTTGTTAGTTTTACATAAGTATCAAAAGATCTGCTAAGGTGGAGAGTGGGGGAGAGAGATGCAGGGGAGAAGAAGCATTCATAGATTGCTTCTACTCCACCTAAGGTCAAGATTTCACCTTTCTTTTTCTGGCTGTTCCATCAGCCTATGAAACAATAAGCACTCACCTTCTATATTTCAAGCTCTAATAATCCATGTCTGCCCTGGGAATTCATGGTGGGGAGTTAAGCACTTAATCTTAGGAAGCAATATTATTAACATGACATAGTTCAGTTGTATTTATTTGTGGGTTTGAACCTTGCCTGTGTTGTCTGTGAAATTCCTTTATTTAGCTATAAATGAAAGCTTGTGCAAGTCTTAAATAAAAATGTATTGTTATTTGGCACTATAGAGGAGTTGATCATATTCATGCCTGTACATGTCCAACCAAGAACTCCTCTGATGAAGCAACTGATTTAAGAAAAGCTGTTTTGCTATTTATAAGTACAAGTACTCTCATAACAAGTAAAGACAGGAATATTTTAAACCTAAGATGGTGGCTTTTCATAAAGTACCCATTTTATTTACACTAAATAAAAGCTAAGCTATAGCACAGGATTAGTGTAATATTTAAAAGATTCTGTGCAAACAGTCAGCAACTTGTAGACTTCCTCAGCATGATCCATTTCTTTCTGTAGCTTAGCAACATTAAGACTATAACAAACAAAAATTAATTGTGCCAACGCTAATCTCCATATGTGATGCTCGTCCAAGTTAACTGGAAGCATTTGCAGTTTAACCTGCAGCATCCCATGCCTCACACACAAACAATAAATCACTGCAGTGTAGCTCAGGGGGTGTGCTGGTGTGAGCAGCAGCTTCCCCGTGCCACTGCTCGGTGTCACTGGGAGCTGGTACTGCTGAAGCAGATGTTTCATGGTGATAAGCAGAGACTGGAAAAGAAATTTCCAAGCCACTTTTACTTTTTATTTTTTTCATTTTCTCTCCCATACTTGGCAATAACTGATCTGGTATATTTGTCATGTGAAGCCCCCTCTTAGAGCTTCTTCCTCATCTCTTTTCCTAAATCCAAATAATCATTAGTCATGCTAAATCACCAACCTCCTCCTTTCAAAAACTTATTTCTCACTCCTCCAGTTGGGAGCTCTCTCTTGCTGTCAGATTTAACTTTCTTTTGGTTATCCTTTCTCAGGGAAAGACACAGCCTTTGTCAATACTATGAATCAACACAGCTATAAAAATTCCCATACAGTGAGAATCTACAGTCTAAGGCATATGTTATCTTATTGCTAAGACATCTGAATCACAAAATGCAAATTTCAGTTCAATTCTATAAAATTATCATTATGTCCTGCGGTATCCACAGCATTTGTTAAATCCACCACAGCTTGAACCATCAAAACTGAAAATGAGCATTGCAAGGCAGAAGTAAAGTAATTGTAACTTCATTATGACCCTAAGGAAAACAGATAGGTGGGTACAAAAGCAATCAACATGTACAGAATGCTGGAATGACCTTGGATATTCACACCACTTACAGCTCTCCTGCACAGTGTCGGTCCCACACTTGCCTCCACTTTTCTCTGTTAATCTTTAGATTTGGGAATAAACTCTTTCTTGTAAGTTACATTCCAAACAAGCTAAAGGACAAGTTACTTTTTTTCAGGTATTTTGATGTTTTTCTCTAATTCCCTTCAAGGAAGGGCCACATCAGCTGTACATCCCACATGTCTGGGAGTCAGCTGAGCGATAAGGAACTTCAGGAACTGTGTATCTGCCTGAATTTCCCTTAAAAAATTAATTTATAAATCAGGTAGCATTTTATGAATAGAGAGATATGTTGGAAAGCAGGGTGGAAAATGTGAGGACACCATTCCATCTCAATGCAACCTGAGTTGCAATAAAAAATAAAATGTGAGAATCTAACAATGAGATAAATTATACCTTCCTCAGTGGTTAAAATATTTGTAGAAAAAAAAATCTATAAAACATAGTCTTGAATTTATTGTCCTTTAAAAGCTCTGTAATATTGGTTGCGATCACATCCCTACAAATTAAATATATATTAGGCTACGGAAATCAATGTAGTTAGAGAAAGTAAATCAAAGGCAGAATGCAGCTTACCGATTATAGTGAAAAGAGCTTGCTAAAAATGTAAGGACTCCTAAACACTGTGAGGCTTTTCAAGATACTTGCTTATCATTAGGCTTCTAGTTTTGTGAAGCCAGGAGATATTTAGTGTTTATTAAAATTTAGTTGCAGAGGATTGCTAATCTGTAAAATTCTATTTTAAGAAGTACAATTAATTAATTTAATTGACTGAATAAAAATGGCAGACGTAAGAGGACATCAGGGATAAATTTTTAACACTAGGTTAAACCCTAGAAAAAAAAAAAATTTACTACAAGCCATTACCTAATCACATAATCTACACTGCCAAAATCTTCACAAGTAATGCAGGTAAAAGGAAGCTGCTGTTTTAAATTTAGGTTGTCTTCATCACTTTCATAGCAGCCTGCAGCATTTTCACAGTCACTGGGCAGTGTAACATCTGCACAGCTTAAAAAGCCTGTGAGGAAAGACTAATTCCTCCCAGCCTCTGCCTCCCATGAGGTTTGCCATAAGGGCAGGCAGGCAGGATCTCGTGCCCTTCCACCCTGTCTGAGCTCCAGCCCAGGGCAGGTTCCCCAGTGATGCTTCAGGGGCTGCTGCAGGGTGGCACCTGAACCACTGCTCCTGCTCAGCCTGCGCCGCTCAGAGAGAGGGAGCTGAGTCCTGGCTGCACAGCAGAAAAAAGGAGGACTGCTGGCTTTGCCCCATTTGAGAGATGGGTGGAAAAAGAGAGAGCTTACACAGGGAGAAGGGCTGCTTGGATAGATCCAAACTGCGCTGGAGACACGGTTTGGGGGAGGTATTCCGCATTTGGGCTATGCAGGGAAGAGGGAAGACAATCTGGAATAATGGCACAGGACAAGAGAGAGACCTCTGACAGAGATCTTTCTGGAAAAAGGATGAATCCACAGAAACAGATTTATTCAAGCAAGTCACTGCACACAAACAATGAAGTATGGAAAGGAACAGGGTAAAATGCTCTGAAGCACCTACATGATTTGGCAATGTTCATTCTGGAAACAGATCAATTTTAGTGGGAGTCTGAAATTCCTGCCTGCATCTGATGGCATGTAAAAAATCTCACTTAAGTACTGTGAAAATTTTACCTTGATGTAAACCATTAAATCAGAACCAGAAGGTGAGCTCGATTTCTTATCTGCTGGTACAGTACATTCAAAAAAATAATATATATGTATATGTATACGTATACGCACACATAATAAGTGTACTTAGATAAGCAACAGAAAGAACTTGCCTGAATTTCTTAATTCTTGGATTAAAAAATATAGCATGATGAAGACTAGCAACTGATAAAGACATTATTATTATTAATTATTATTATTATTATTATTATTATTATTGTGTGTATTTTAAGAGAAAATACAAAACTGAAACCAACAGACCCCTAGCAATTACAAACCCCATGAACCTGGTGCTACCTGTCACACCTGTGCCTTCAGGCATAAATTGCTATGTCACAGTAACTTCATGCATAATAAAAAACTATCTTTCCATCTGCATGTAAACTAATCATTAGAATACCAATACAATTAGTGATTTCTACATACACATAAAGCTTCTAATCTCCTTCCTTTTCACCCATTCAACCTCTGTGGTATTTGTGAGTGGCCAAATATTTAGTTTGTTTGAATTAACTAATGGCTGAGGGTTTGTGAAGGTCACCATCCTGGTTTACACACATGGCTGATTAACACACACCCAGAGCTAAAAGCATCACATATTACATTTTGAATTAAGCATCCTTTCTAGCAGGGACTGCAATCACCATCTGCAGCCCTGCCTGCTTTCAACCTTGACACTGCCCTAAATGTCAGGCACCACCAGCCAGCCATCAAACCCCTGCACCCTCCTGAAGGTCACTGGTTCCTCCACCTGCAGCCCTTCAGCACAGCCACGCTCGCTCCTGATTCCTTCTTTTCTTCCAGGGAGTGTGGCACCCTGTGGGGAAAGAAACCTGCCAAACACACTGATCTGACAGGTCCCATCGTTCTGCATATGGCCCCTAGTCCTACCCTCAGAAAAAGATGAAAAAGAACCCTCAGCACCCATGCAAACCACAAATATTTCTTAAATTGCAGAGCAGGTTTAACATCTGAAATTCTCTTTACTGTCAGAAAAGGTCCATCAGTATAAACCATGTAATACCCAATAATGGCAGCTTCTGCCTTCTCCTCTGTAGCAAATTTGCTGAAGCTACTGCTCCTACAGCATACTGCCAAAATACAAGAGAGGAGAGAATGACAAGAGAAAGAAGAAAGAAGAGCAAAAACTTAGCCAAAACTTGCTTGGCTTCAACACTTACAAGAGGAAGCAGCCATCTCCCATAACTACACTTGACTGCAACCCATCACAGAAGGAAAACACAACAGGCAAAGAAGCTGCAGCTGTTACTGGAAAAGATGTACGAAGAGATGCTGCCAAATTTATTTCCAAAAGTATCACAAACCTGAACATCCCAGGAACACTGAGTGTCTGCAATACGGTGCTATGAAAAGCAGATAAGAAATGCCATTCTGCGTGCTTATGTGCCTGCACGAAAGAAAGGAAAATGTAAATATTCATTCCCTCATAAAAACAAAAACCCTGCAACTTTTTATCAATGACTGTGAGGTCAAAGGGATAAGGAGCAGCAGACCTTGACTGGGAAGAGTGGCTGTCTTTGTAGGGTGCTGGAAATTATGGTAGCTTTTTATTCCAGAGCTCTTTCCAACACTTAATTTATGTGCAAGATATTACATGGAAAATAGAAATGCAGAGTCATGTAAACGTAGGCAAAAAAGCAACAAAAATGCATACGTATAAGTTGTATAAGTTAATGTTATTTGAATTGCTGACATTTTAATTATATCTATTAAAATTATACAGCTGGGAGTTTCTCACAGCATGGGGTCACCAATGTACTGTGGGCAGAAGCAGATGCACTTTGCATATAACTGAAGATTTTAAAAACCTTCCTGCATAATTGTACTAAAAATTGGATGTTAAAAAACCTCGTTGTGACCACAGCCAGAAGGGCTACCTTAACTTTCACATATTATCCAAGATTGTTTTATTGAATGGACAAGCTCGCAGAATGACAGTGCTGAAAGGTGTCAAACACTGCTGTTCACCACAGCCCAGCACTAAACCCGAACTTTTCAATCATGACTTTGATTCTGGGCTTTGTTGGCTGCCTCATCACCCTTCCCAGCCAGCCCAGGGAGATGATGTGGGTACCACTGACCCATGCACATCAGCATTTCAGGAGAATGCAACACTGAGTCAGGCTGAGAGGGTCAAAAGGAACAAAACTTATGTCACAGTGTCCATTGGGAGTTGTTTTACCTGTACCAAAAGCCTTAACCACCCTTCAATATGAAAAGTGTATCTTGGAGTCTGAATACCTGAAGAAAAAAAATTATGCTGAATGCTCAAGGAACAAACAACAACACTCATTCTGAGTCATTATTAACCTAACAGACCATCAAATGCAAATACTCTTAACTGTGATTTAATTAATGTTTTAATAATTACAGCTTTTCTTAATAAATAGTCCCATGCCTTCTACAGATGATTAAAAAGATGAAAAAGAAATTCAGTTCCATCATCATATAGCCAAAGCTTCAGTAAGGCTGCATTTGCACAAAGAAAGCTTCAGGAAGCAGACACATATTCTGTGTACCAGGATGGTTCCCTCAGAGCTGCTCCTCAATCTCATTTCTCACACACCTCACTGCCAGCAGCCCCATCACTGCTTTCCTTGCCTGGACTCAGCAGGAGCTCTCCAGCTCCTGCACTACAGGCTGTGCTGTCTGGTTCTGCAGAGAGCGACTAAACCTCTCCTTTTGGGCACTGCAGGTGTTACTGCTTCAGGAGATAGGAGGGCAAAGTCAAGTTTCAAGTTTTCTGATGGATACAACATGCCTGAGGCTGACAGGTGTGCACCTGTAGGGATATATAACATATATATGTTATACCTTCTCTTATCTCTCTTTGTTCCCAAAGAGTGATTAAAAGGTCACCAGGAAATTCACTAATTAATCTGAGAAAAAAATAAGATTTATTTCTGCTATTTGTGATGACTTAGTTGCACATAGAGAGGTGATGCCAGCAACACAGGCCATACAGAGAGGGGAATAAACCCAGGGAGCACTGTCTGAAACATGGGATTGCTTTCAGTGAAGCAGCTTCCAGAAGAGGGAATCTTTGAAGAATTGCGCTCTGGTTGGAAGGCATAAGCCATGGGCTAAGAAAGGAACAGTATTTCACAAGGAAGAAAGGAAAGCCATTGCAAACAGTCTGGCTTTTCTCACTGAAGTTCTTGTACCCTAAGCATGACTTCTAGAATTAATTGAACCCAATTACACAGGTTTTCATATGAGAAGAAATAAAAAAAAGAAATTTAAAAAAAAAAAGAGGGAAAGAGACAATGGAAAAAAAAGAGGTAGCAGATGTGCTGAAATGAAGTTGTAAAATTTAATCAGTATTAAAACTGAGTTGGGAGCCAATCAATACCCAATAAATTCATTTTGGTGAAAAACTATTTAAATTACAGGCTATTAAAGGATTTCTCCCCTCGAGTGAATTGATGTTTCACTTCCACAGAGAACTTCTGCAGTGTTTTATTTAAAAATTCAATTAACCCTTTGATTAATGAAATAGTAATTTGTTGTACTGTTCTGACAGGCAAAGATGTTATGGACTTAACTAACATTTATAATAGGTCTATTTTTAAATTGTGAAGAACTATCTTTTTAATTTTATTTTGAGAACCAATCACTTTTCCCCAATTCTAGCTGGTAGCAGACCAGTGGTGCTGATGGGGTGACTTTCACTGAAGTGAATGACCATCCCTGAGATGTGGGTAAGTTCAGCCCCAGCTGCAGAGCCCCTCAGTTCCCCATCCCTGCTTTGTGAACATAATCCCACCAACACCCAGCCCAGCTGGAATTCACACTGCCTTTCTGATCCGGATTATAAAAACAACTGCTGCTCTCCAAAAGACACTGATACAATTGGTGTTAGATCTACAGCAAAAGATTAAGTTTCATGCAGCCATTGATCATTCCCATCTGCATAATTGTTGCTAAAACCTTGGGAGCTTCACAGAATTTTGCGTTCAACAGAGACACTTTACCCTGTACCACTGCATTTTTTGTTATGATAATTTAAAATTGACAACATTACTTTCATTACAAAAACAGTTCATGATATTACATGAATATTCACATTTCAATAACATATCTGCATTTTGATAAATCACAATGTTTAAAAAGTTATTAAAATAATCTGATTCCAATTTCTTTTCTTCCTGAAACTGCACAGTACAAAGTTCCCAGTATATCGTAGGATGCTATTTTAAAATGTATGTGGGTTCCTTATTCTTCCTTTTCCACATCCCAAAAAGAAGAATCACTGCATGTTGGGTTATGTGTGAACATCACTGTTAGACTTACCAGAATCAGAGAGAAGAATGTTTGTCACATATGAAAAGCAGCACCAATAATTATTCAATGAATTTAGAAATCAGCTCCAGCAGGGCAGTGTATGAGATTCCTGCTGGTATTGGTCATCTGAGAAATAATGATTTATTGCTGTTCAGTGCATGCTCACTTACGTGGATACAATTTCCTGCTATGAAATCAAAACAAACTAACAAGTCCAAACATTAGCATGGCTCCTTCAAGACACTGGGAAATAAATGGAGTACTAATAAGTATGCTTTCCACAGCTGATTTAGTCCATGTTCAAGAAGTGTAAAACATGTAAAACCTCCAATGCTCTCAAGTTTAGTTTGTATTTTTGTTTCGTTAATGTTTTGTTAAGACATTTTGTTAACGTCTTAAGAGCTAAGGACTTTGCTGCACAAAATTAAAGGGAGATTCTATAACATTCACTTTTTCAGAACATTCTTTACATTTTCTATTACTTGTCTTAATCTCCATTCACAACTTCACTCATTTGAATGCAGCTATTTTTGATTTACAACAAGGCATTCAGACTCTGTGTGTGAAATTTTAAATTAACTCTGGTGGTTTAACAAGAGAAAAAAAACACCAAAAACCAAACCAAACTTACAAATTTGGCCTTTCAATTTGTGTTGTGAACTACACACAGATTTGATGGCTGGATGTGAAATGGGAATTAGCATATGCATGAAAAGCAGCCAGGTACCACGGTAACATAGAACAAGAGAATATGAAACACTAGACCCCAGAAACTCATCATAAACAGGACTGGAAACTAGATTACTCAAAAGAAAAATGGAATGCCCCATAAAATATGATTTAGGGTTTTTTTTTGGTGAAGCACTAGAAGGTCTACCCAGTCATAGACTGAATTCCAGTCTGTTTTGCATTACATACAAATCTTAATCATTGTCAGGGTCAGAAACCTTTGAAATCAGCACCCTAAAATCCAAATGCACACCCTGCCCCAAACTTCATGAGAATGAAGAAAGCCTTCCAAGATGTTCAGAGATCATTGAACCAGTTGAAGCTGACGGTGCTGCTGCTGTGAACAGGAGTCCTGCACTTCTGTGAGCCAAGGGCAAAACCTGCCACTGATCCCTGCAGCATCCTCGAGGGATGAGAGGAGACACAGAATCACAGAATTCCTGCTGCCTTATTTCCACACAAGCAGTGCTATCACCATATCTTGCTCCTTCACTTGTCCCAAAGCATTTAATCAGTAACTCTAAGGCTCCTCTTTTAACTACAATATGCACATTTGGAACCAATAAGACAAGGTTTCAAGAAAAAAGAAATGCAGTGAGAAACTGTGTTGTTTTCAGTCTGTAATGCTATTCCAACCTAAAGTTGATAGAATTAACAATTCTAAAACTCTACAGTAATGCCAGATGCTGCAGCCAGTTGTTGTTGACTATTAAAAAAAAAAAAAAAAAGTCATTTTGAACACATCCTGACAGTATGACGCTCTTACAACTCTTTTGTTTCTTAGACTTCCAGCTGGGAAATGATAACTGGAAGACATCTGTCCCTATATTCCAAAAATCTGTAAAGGACAAGCTTTTTATCAGACTGGTGACAGTTTTTTGTTGAAAATATAATTTCTGAGTTAATCAATTATCTATCCAATTAGATAGCTTTTTGAATAAATCCATCTTTTCAGAAAAGGGAATGGCAACTCCTCAGCCTCCCACTAATATCCTACAAATATCCTAATCAGCTTCCTACAGTCATCCATGTTCTGTGAAGCAAAAGCCTGATTGGGTCTCCTTGTAATTGTGAGCCTAACTTCATCTAATAGCTCTTGCTAAGTAATAAGCTTACCAGATATCACACGAAAATTATGGCACCAAGTTGAATGCACACTTTGTACTGCTCCTGAATGAATATGAATGCCTGTTTAACTTTACTTAGCTCTTGATCCTGATTCCATTCAGCTCACAGAAGAAAAACAGTCCTTGATATTAATGCAGCAGAATCAAGTCGGCAGGCACATAACCCACTCAATTTCTGCAGAATACTCAGTTAAGAGTATTTAACTCTAGTAAAATTAATGCCTATGCACTCCTAAGATTGGGTTCAAATATTTGAAATTCAAGAGCCAAATATTACACTCTGGAAGATGACTCCATTCTGATCCAGCTGTCCTACAGCTGTGGATAGTTTGAGTCAAGTGACCAGATCATTGTGTCACTGAGGTGCTGAGGCCCTTCCACTGCAGTCACCACGACAGGCTGTCCAGGAGGAAAAAAGGACTTTCTGAAGAAGACAGTGATCTCCAGTCCTTCCTCCCAACTAAAATGCTCTGTGGCTCCCTAAAACAGACTTAAGCCCACTTGCCTTTTTAAAGCATAACTAAATAAAAGGATCTACATAGCTCCAGTATGAGCCCACAAATAGAACTGGCTGTTCAAAAGGACCTTTCAAAGCCAGGATAAAACTGTGCCTTTTGAAATCTGATTTATTTATGCAGTCCCCCATAAAACATAATTGTGAAGTTGCAAGTACCTAAAATTTTTGTACTTTCACTTGAGATGAGAACAATCAGTCATAGACTTAATTCCACTCCCAACTATATCTCAAGTTACCTTTTCCCCTCCTCAGTTGTGATTACACAGGTAATTCAGAGAAACTCACAAATGAGGAGTCTTTTGATGATCATTTTAGTTTTAAAATTCACCAGAAAAGCAAGATTTTTTTCTATGGGACTCCCTTGAAAATCTTCCAGTCGTTTTTATTAAATAGAAATCTTGCTAAACATCACAGCCAGATGTTGGATACTTGTACTCCATCAGTAATTTCACTTTCACCAGTCAAACAGTAAAGTCAACCAATTGCTACTTTGTTCCACTTCCTCAAAACAGATGAAAAAAAAAAAAATTTGCAGCAGTAAGCACAAACCAGAAGCATTTGAATTTTAACTGGAACTAGTAAGGTCAAAATGATCTGAGCTTACACAGCTAAGTGGAGTAACACAGGATATGAAACGACACTGGATGAGTATTCCAAGAGTTAATGGATATCAGGAGGGAAACATATAAATTTATGTTGATATTTTGATGGAGAATTTGAAAGAGATTAGGTTTATGGTATGCTCCTGAGGGAGCCCTGACCAAGATAAGGAGTATGAGCTATGAGACTTCATTCCTGAGAATTACTTACAAAAAAAAAATAAATAAGCAGCCAGAGAAGTTTTGATGACTGGTATGCAGAGACTTATACCTGGCTGGCAGTCCTTGGGGAGGAGTTAAACAGAGTCCAAGAAATAATGGATTTTCAAGCAAAAATGTGATATGTTGAAAACAACTGAATAGGAAATACAAAGGCAGTGGTGGAAATAAAAGCAGGATGATTCTGGTGAACCCAGAATTCCAGCAAATTGTAAATAAGACATTTAAACCAGCATGAAGACAGATTCATTGAAGTCCTTGGGATCTAAATGTCATTGTTCTATTTTTAGACGCCTGGTATTTAACACAACATACGACCTGTAATAATTGATATTTAACTACTATATTCAATTTGTAAACATGATAAAAAGGAAAAGACAAGATGAATGTTTTATAGCTGTTATGAAGACAGCTTTGCAAGGACAGTGATGAAAATTAGAAGGGTTTAGTTTACCTCCTCTGAGATAGCGTACTGTACACATCAGCCCCTCACTGTCTGTTTCGCTAATTTGCATGAGCACTATAATTGACAGCTTGTTAACAGCTTATTAGGGACTCAGAAACCCTGTGACAAACACCACACAAAAAACAAGAGTGGACAGAGGCTCGAGCCATAAGTGCCATTTTAACGATCCCAACTGAAACCTGCAGATCAAACAGGCAGAAAAATCTGCAGAAGGAATAATTATGACTGGGGTGGGTCTAGGAAATCAGCAGATACAGGAGTGAGAACACACAGCCAGGTCAGAGAAATGGTCCATCCTGCCCAGCTCCTTATCTCCAGCAGCAGCAAGCTCAGGGATGGCTCTCACACTCGCTCAGCCCCAAGCAATCTGCAACTCTCACTGCCTTAGCCAGGAGTGGTTTCATGTCTAATAGCCAGTGATGGATTTCCTTTTGCTATGAATCTCTCTAAATGCATTTTGAACCTCTGTAAAGTTCGAGCACAATTAAATGGTTTAAAATACCTTGCTACTGCAAATCCTTCTGTAGATGTTATCCTAGCTCTCTGTTCTGGGAGTAAAATAAACAAACCAATTAATATGTAAGTTGCAACTCTTATTTTTTTGAACTTTTAAATGTTATATCGTTACAACTTGGCGTTCCACAGCCCACGACGGAAAATGTCTATTAGCATGAATTGCAACATATCACATGAAAGGCAATAACAGCATCATAACACACAGAGAAAGCTATTTGTATTTTCTGGTGAGGGAGTACAGAGCTACTGAATGTTGTCCTTACTTATCTTAGGATGAAAGCCTTATTATAAGCTCATTTCAGTTGAACAAATCTCTCTGGGCTCCCTGCTGAGCAAGGCATTTAAACTTTAAAGCTAAAGGCATTCATTTTGCTTTGCTGACAGTGAAAACCTTCCTGCACAGGCTGCACGATGCACATGGCAGCTTTTCGATGGCTCGGTGCAGAATGCATTAAGGCATTTAGCCGCTTACCGCGCTCTCTGCAGTGCGCGGACATCAAAGGCGTTCATTTCCACGGGCAGCAAGAGTGGACTCTTCAGAGGAACTACCATCAGCCCGCTCAGGTTTAAGTGCTCTTTAGATTCCAGATACAGAGCATGGTGACAAAATATCCTGGGCAATATTTTTCAGAGTATCCTGAACTCGCTGTTATTTCTGAGGAGTGTTTAGCGCAGTGGTCCAGGCAGTGCAGAGCTGAGAGGCTCTTTGCTGGGTCAGGGCGCCTGATTTCCATCAGCACAGAGCTCATGCCTGTCACAGCACCACAGCCTCCTGATCTGCACTGCCACATCCCAAAAGCTTCTACCAATGAGCTCCTTGTTGTTTCCTTTTTCAACAAAATCATGTTTTGCTCTTTCCTAGATGGTGATCTCTGTCTATGAAAAGTTGCTGCCAAGCACAAATACTCCAAAGTCTGACTCGCACTACAAAAGGGACCAGGCACTTCTGTGTGCACTCAGAAGCAAGATCTTAAAAGCTTATCTGCCTCTGTATTGGGTGAATCAGAGATCAGAAGCAAAGTTTAATCACTTCAGTTCACCCAAGCGTAACATGACCCCAAATCAAACACCCGAACTGTAAAGGCTCCCTGTCATAAAAAGCAGGGCAAATAAAAAATAAAATTATTTTCATCTCGGGCCTCACTTCAATTTTATTTAGCTTAAATTTTGGCTGCAGCCTTACACTCACTAACACCCACTGAAACCAACAGCAGCCTGCAAGAGCAACTTTTGATCATCTATTCTCTGAAACTGCTTCTATAGTAACACCAAGAAAAGTATTTTAAAATAATGATGCTGTAAATGTGGCAAAAATAACAACTCATAAGAAATGCTACCTTGTCTGTTATACCGTGGTATGGGGGGAGGGTTTTTTTGTTTGTTTGTTTTGTTTTTTTTGTTGGCTGGTTAGGTTTTTTTTCGACACTCTGAGCTTACCGTTGCAAATAAGCATGAGAGTAACTTGGTACTAATTGATATGAATACATAGATCAGGAAGATTAGGAAATGATTATGTGGCTGCAGTATTTGTTACAGAGGCTGCATGCAGGTAACAGTACAGATCTCACAAAATGCAAAAATAAAGCACGAGGCCAAGCCAAAATCTCACTGAAGCATGGGCTGATCAATATCTGAAGAATTAAATGCAGTAATTATGGAAATATTACCTTACCAGACTATGGGGTTAAATAGATATATAATAAAGGTAAAGGCAAAACACAAAACCAAATGCCACCATTATCAGTATTAGGTCACAACTTCAAGGAGGATTCTGTTCAGGTCAGTCCAAACAAATAGAGAGACCTAATAACACATTTTGTTACTTGAAAAATACCTTTATCAGGTCTACAAAATTAAGTACTTAAGCTACTAACGCTTATTTTTTTGAGTATTTGAGATATTTTACTTTGAAATCAAGGGATTATTTGCTTAAACTAAGGAACTGTAGAAATGTTCTTTTTACTTAACACCAGCATTAACTGCAGTATTTAACTCTTTCTTAGTAGTAAGACTTCTACCATTAAAATAGCAAAACTGCTGCAGGTTCTTGTTACTAAAGACAGTGGTGAGGCCATTATTTTTCTGAATGTATGGAGAAAAGACTCAAACACTGAGAGAAACTTTCTAATGACAAAGAAAGCAAAGCAGAGGAAGAGAGGAGTGGAATTGATTGGATCATTTGTAAAAACTGAATATCATACCCATGGACCAAGTAACCTTTAGAGTTCAGCCTCAGGCTGCAGCCAGGAAAATCCTCATCTAATTAAAATTAGAAAGTGAAATTATTTTATGAAAATGAAAAATTGTATTTCCTCCCAAAGCTTAAAGCAACGTGTGCTCAGGAAAATCTGCTGGTGCAGACACACGGATAGAAGCAGTTCTGCTCTCAGGGCATCAGGTAGCAAACAGGGCAGTCTGAAGGATCATCTCCAGCACCTATGGACCAGGAAGAGGTCCCAGGAGGGATCAACACTTGTGTAGAGGTTTCCTGTAAGATGAAGAATTCCTCTTACAGTCTATCATTTAACTAAAAATCTATTTCATATTTTCCTTTTCTTTACAAAAGTTTGAACTGGCATAACCAGTATTGAGAAAAATGACTTAACACTCCACTTCATCAAGTTCAACAAAAATTTTAGCCTGATGTTCAGCAAAGATTACAGATCCATAGTACTACTGATGTACCATTTGTTTGGCTCACAAAAAGAGTGAGTTAACTACACAATCTGCTGTCTTTTGTCTTAGTCCACTTCTCTGTGCCTGCCACTACTTTGAAAATATATTTGTGTAATTGGCTTTATTGATTAAGAATATTACAGAGAGAGCCAACCCACTATACAGTAAACTTGAAAATGGCAGGATTTTAAATTTAAATTCCAAGTGTCCAGCAACTAAGCAGGGCAAACTGAAAAGAGTGGGAATTGCTAGAGCATTGGCCATGAGTCAACTCTTATATGCTGATTACCTACTGTAACTACCAGCAATTTTGATGGTGTTTGGCAATCTTTATTTTACTTACAAATACATGCATAAAGGCAAAGTAAGGCATTTTAAATAGCCTCAAATCAGTTGCAAGAATAAAACCCAGCTGTATTTACTGTTCTTCTAAAAAGGCCCTACTGCTGCTATACCAAAATTTGTGGTGCTCCATAACGACTGAGATTGTGATACAAGATCGCATTCACTTTTACCTTACCCTAAGCAATACTATTTTCCACAACTGTAAAGGAACCACACTATTACATACTATGCACTATCATACTATAATCTAAAAGGAACTGGCACAGCTACAATAAAATCATCATTTTTTGAAGCTTGTTCTTTGTAAATTATCCAAATGCTAGCAGTTGAGGAGAGCCTTTGGTTTCTTTTCACGTTGGCACTGTAAACCCCCTCTTGTTCAAGACACACATATCCCTCAACTTCTGTCAAAAGCAAGAACAAATTTCCTAACCAAAACTGAAAAGTCCTTGGCTTTTCAAATGACTATAAATTGCATGGCTAAGTGCATATGGCCACAGGGCTGTCACAGTTACTTTTCCTGACAATTCATCATAGCATACTAATTCTGTAATATCATTACTGTGTCTCTTCTCACTGTACTGATCCAGCCAGTTAATTTAATCAACTAATAATAGATTCAGAAATGGATGCAAAGGGCCCTAGCACTTCAAATTATATTACTAGAGATGCTCAGCAGTGAAAACAATGTATTCTATACTTGCCATTAAACATAACCCCAGTAAGTTATATTCTTTTAGCATGTTGTAGATTTTTCTTTAAAAAGGAAAGAAAAGATATGTGTACAGATTTAGAAAAGGTTCTTTCAACAAGATTATAAAAGTGGTTTATTTCACACTAAGCGTAACTTAAAATTACATTCCATTAATTTGAAGAAAAAATTATAACCAGCAACTTAATCAATTATCATAATTACAGGTGAGTTTCAAGGTAAAAAAACCACTTCAGGAAAGAAATACCCATCCGCAGGGGAAGCTAAAGGTGTGTGATTAACTGCAAAGTGAGCCATTCAAAAATGGACAATTAATTTTATTAAATTTTAATCTTCTCTTAAAATGTCAATGATGATTAAAACATTATTCTCTAACACCTCAGACAGTTTTGCATGTCATGAAGACTAATACTTAAACTTTGCAGGATTAAAAAAAGTAACCCAAAATGTAAGCAAGACTAGAACACAACTGCATCCAATTTGTCTTCTGAAACATTCACAACCAACATAGCACCCTGTGAATGTTTAAAATGCACAACACAGACTTGGAGCTGCTATCTGCTCCCTTCAGTTATGAAATGCACACACCCCAAAGGGCACATCCAGCCAGAGGCCACAGACTGGCCATGGGAGAACCACACTCACCTGAAGCTTCTGGCTGAGCTGCTTCAAGTCCCCTTTGCACTACTGCAGCATTAAAAAGGACAAGGATGCCACTCTGGATATAGTGCAATGCGAGGAGATCATGTTCAAATGACCCAATTTCAACCCCCATGCAGAATTTCCTACTTAAGAATAAATTTGGAGGAAACGCCAATGTCAATTCAATTTATGTTTTGGGGACCTTAGACTAAAGTCATTGAAACTCTTCATTTGCTGAGGCAGTTTGTGCACTGGGACCTAAACTATGGCCAAACGTGTGTTTTCTGATGTAAATAGAGTTAATTTTGGCAAAACTCAGTGAGGAAGGGTGATAGAGATTTATAGACTTACTCTCTGGCCACGATTCAGGAAGGCAAATGTTTAACATTTTAAAGGCAATTAGAGGCCTCCAAAACGCAATTAATCTTCTGTACCTGCCAAAGTACCCTTCCTGAATGAGGGTGCCTGAATTCACACTTTCATTAGGTCCAGACTAAATACATATTTCTTAAAACATATTATGCAGAGCTCACCGTGTGCACTCCCTTTCAGGTGTCCAACGTCATTTGTTACTAAGAGTGATTCCAATTGTGCCAAGCCCGTCTAAAAGCAAGGTATCTCTTTGAGTAGCATAATCCAACAAAACAAATAATTTTCCTTTCATCAATATACAACAGCTTTGTTCATTACTGGGAAATGTTAGGTGGTGAAGTATTGAGTGCTCTGCATTTTACGCTTAAATCAATGTACTGTCTTGCAGTTATGCCACCTAATGTGTTTTTAAGCCATGCGCTACAGAAATCAATGTGGTTCTTATTTGATATTCAGTGTTAAGTTCAGCCTCATAAATTTAGAATTGCACTCTGTTATTTTGATGGTTATGTATTAACCATGTCCTGTAAGTTTTATGATTTTATATTCAGCCGTGCAGTAAATCACACCAGTTATACACAAATGGCATGTGCTGAATTTACTTTTACTGTCTGTTCTAAAAGAGAAAGTAAAGGATGATTCATTTGACCTATTGGGGAAGAAAAATACAGTAGATCAGATAAAATTCAGAAGGTGTATCAGTAGAAAAATTAGGCTCCATATAATTTAACAGAGTATTTTCTGAGACAAACTGATTTGCAGCAGATAAACGTGTTTGACGTACTTCATCTTACCAATATTTTACACGGGAATGGGCACACAACATTGATCATTCTCTGGAACACATCTAGCAGGTGCTATGCTATTGTATAGAAATCTAATGCTACACTGAAATGATCTTTTTTTTTTTTTTAATGTATATGGATATATAGAACAAAACTCAAGATCTTTCCCAGCAGCTTCTGAAATGTTTTAATAATGGGAAAAAAAATCTTAATTTGTTGTTTTTTTAAAGTATTCAAATAAATGTTTTCTTGTATAAGAAGCATAAGAAACCAGAAAACAGGTGCTCTGAAAGACATGCTTTATTTTACAAAAAATTTTGGTTTTATTTCTATTTGCAATTTAATGTCTTGCCAAGGAAAGAACAACAGGTTTCTAGATCAGGTGGAAATATAAAGATAGTTTGCTCATTTCATTAAATATAGTGAGACAGTGCAATGCCCTTAGAAAAGACTACTGATGCACTAAAGTTCCTCTGCTGTCTTCCAGTTTCTCAGGTCAAATCCTGAAACTAAAATTCTTTCATGTTCCAAGAGCTGCTAAAGACTGGAACAGCCATTTAAAATCATGATATGCAGCAGTGTAATTTAAATTTTTTTCTAAAGCCACTAAAGTTTAAAAAATAAATGTTTAATGGCCACAGGATGGACTGTGTGCTTCTCCTGACAGCAATTCAAAGAACATAAAATAATGTGACAGTATCTACAGTGGAATCCAGGAGAATAACAAGAAGGCTTTCCTTTAAAGCTAGTGATGTATACACGGATTTCTGTCTGGTCAGACCTCAACAGTTCATTGCTAAATCTAATTAAAAACATGTTAATTTATGCCCAGCCACTGGCATGTAGTGCCCTGACTCCAGGGAAGGAAGATGCCTGCCCACAGTTTACCTTGTCTAAGTTTCTTGGGGCTAAGTCCTGCACTTTGCAAAGGAAGACATTCAGAGCACCTCATCCCACCTACTCTCTTATTTTCTCTGAGAAGGAAAGAAAATCCCTCCACTATCAGCACACCTGTCTTGGTGTCTGCACCACAGCCTCAGGCACCCCTGCCCCTACCACAGCACTGGGACATTGGACTACAATGTTCAATTATTATCCAGTGTCATTAAAACTCGCTTCTTCCACACACAGCAATGCATTATATCCATCTTTTTTAATCTTTGCTTCTCACTGTGAGAGCTCTGTGCTTTAAAATCCGCAATGCCTTTTTTTTCTCCCTCCTTCCTACCATGGGAAAAGATTTCCAGCAGCCATTAGCTACAGCCATTTTCACATCTCATTTTAACAAGCTATAAAAGCAGAACAACATGCCAATTACATGAAATAAATAAAATGAGTGGGTACAAGATGGCTAAGAAAACCTCTTGCACTGCATATATTTGTTAGAGAGTGTATTAGGGTTTCACTAATGCATTTATAATCCTGCACAACAGTCTGGCACATCTGCATCTTCAGTACAACAGAATGGCAAAGATGATAGAATCCTCAGAGAATTTCTATTTGAAATAATTTTAGATCTGTTTTATGTATACCAAGGAAGCCGCCAGTCAATCTGATCTTCAAACATGCTGAACTCCACAGAGGGAATTCTAGTAAACTGTGGTAAATGCATTTATTTCAGCAACATGAAAGTTGTTGTGTTTGTTGTTGCGTAGTAGCTGTGTTTGGCTAATAATATGTTGCACATTTGGAACTTTGTTAAATACCTTAATTGTGCAGCATAGAATAAGGCAGTTAATTTACACAAAAGGACACAGAGGTGAATTCTATGTCTACATCTTTGAACAAAATCAGTAAATTCACTGAACATATGGCTTATTAAATTTAATAGTTCCTCTCCAAGATGATTCTGATTGCCATGTTTTGAAAGACAGGATTTTAAAAAAAATTTCTTTTGGATATTTGCCGTTAAGCAGATATGCCATCTGTCTCTCCAAATGAAAAGAAACCCAAGACTTTGATTACTATTTTCCTAACCAAGATTTAGGGTAATGTATTTCTAGTACACTGATTAACTAGATCTGACATCACATCTTGGACCTGTTTATTATTCTTTTTCAAAGAACTACCCACATACGTGCCCAAATGTACGACATGATGTGTGATGAGAGAAGCATAAGGAAGCACCATCACCTCTCACATCACTTTCAAGCTCTGTTGATGACACTGTGTTATTCAAATAGGCATCTTGTATTTTCACTCAAGTTTTAAGGACGCAGATGTCTAAAGCATAACATAATGCTCTAAACTGGACTTGGAATTTCTGTCAGAAAATGCTCACACTAAAAGAAGAGAAAATAGAAAAGGAAGTCACTTGCAAATTTCATTGTAAAAATCTATTGCAAATAGGATGCTTGACTGAGCAGGTCACAAAAATTCTGTATATCAAGGGAAAAAGTCTAAGTCTGACAGTATGCCAAATTCTTGTAATTTGCATATTTTATACTTCAGATCCTCAGAAGCCCAACTCATTTTTCCTGTCTAGTTGTTTTCTAGGGAAATCTTTTTTGCCAGTAGCCTTCAAGCCCACACAAGCAGCAACTCACCTGTGTCTGAAGGAAAACGATTCTTTCATTCCCACTGATAAATGTACAGATTGTGCATCTACTTCCTAAGCCACTGAATATCTGTTTCAAAGCTGGCGTGAAGCAGGAGAGCAGCCAGGAGCAGCAGTCAATGGACTGATGGTCCCTGGTCAGCAATGGGGACCAGGGGATAGCTCAGCACTGCTGCTGCAGGAACGCTGCACGGGGCAGCTCTGGCTCCCAAGGGGAGCACCACTGCCCACTGCAATCACAGAGAGCTCTGACTCTAGGGAAGGTTGTGCTCATCACTTTAGAACAGAGCTGAGCAAAAATAAACCAGATATACAGTGATGGGCATGGGAGAAATCCACAAGTAGCAAAACCACCAAAAAAACCCCAAAACAAAATAAAAAAAACCCTAAAACACCAAACCAGGTTTCAGCAACCAATTCCCATGTAGAATATTACCAAAATCCTATGACTTATTGCTACAACACTTGCCTGCTGTATCAACCACAGTATTAATACAATTAATCATTAATTGAATGACAGGTGGACTCCTAACCCAGCCCTGGCTCCTAACCCAGCCCTCACTCCTAACCCAGCCCTTCCTAACCCAACCTAGCCCCCCAAACAGCAAAAG
The DNA here is from genome assembly GCA_009812075.1 of Sialia sialis. Taxonomy (NCBI): domain Eukaryota; kingdom Metazoa; phylum Chordata; class Aves; order Passeriformes; family Turdidae; genus Sialia; species Sialia sialis. The sequence goes on along the minus strand of VRYO01000617.1, from coordinate 2,963,812 downwards.
CTCCATGTGGTGCTGTCCCCTGTGTCCCTGGCCACCATCTCTGTGACACTCCCTTTTCTGGACACATTGGACAGAAATTGGTTATATAAATGTTGTAAAGCTTTAACGTAGATGGTTTTAGAAACTGCATTTTAAACTATTTTTTCTTTTGTCCTGGTACAGCCCAGTCAAAGCAGAGGCTGCTGTTTCCCTCGGGCAGCCTGACTTCTGCTGCAGAGCCCTGGATAATACAGGCACAGTGTGGATATCCACAGTGTCTGGAGAGCAACAGCACAGGAACACTTTTTTACCTTTGCAAGAAGCACAAGCAGTTATAAGGCTGAACATTTTGCAAT
>VRYO01000617.1:2947141-2962477 GCA_009812075.1 Sialia sialis | reverse complement strand
ACATAAATATGACCCCACAGAGGCCAGAGCAGAGTTGTGACAGAGTTGGACAAATAGGACACAGGAAAACATGTGAGAACCAAAGTCTGACACACGAGAGTTGCAAAACAAGCAGCAAACATGTCCAGAGAATCACAATCAAAAAGGAAGATGTTATGCTAGGAGGAGATGAGATCCTTGCTGTGGGGGAGGAGGACCAGAGCCAGGAAAACACAGAGGAAAAGTGAGGTCAAACAGGGAAGGCAGAGCTCCTCAGTGCCAGCAGCAATGCTCAGGGGCTGAGACAGCAGCTCAGTGTCATTCCAGGGCTGCCTCTTACAGTCCCACCTTAGTCACACCTGGGTCACCAATAACCCTTAGCTAACAAAATTACCATGACATACTTTTCTTCCAAATGTTTGATTCAGATTATGAAGCAGAACTCAAACGCTTCTTCAACACACATGAATTTAAGGTAAATTCATGTAAATTTAGCTGTTTTAGCAATGGCTAAAAAGGGCTGCTTGGCAAGTGCTCTGTATTAGCACCTCAGCAACAGCAGCAAAAACACATTTAACCTAATGGGATGGAGCTTTTATAGAAGCTCCTGTACAAAATTATCACAATTCACTTTTTGGACTTTATGTTTCAATTAGGTAAGAAAGAGTCTATAAAAATACTCTGACATTTTCATGCCTCAGACTTCTGAAACTCTTCAAAATGTAAGTCAGCATCTTTAGACCATCAAGATACAGAACAAACTACATCAGGTTTGCAAGCCATTGCCCAGACTGGTGAATGTTTTATTGGGCACAAATAAATGGAGTATGGACTTCACACAGCACTGCTAGAGCTCTGCAGGCTTATTGCAGCATCTACGGCCATCAAATTTTTGTAACATTGCCTTAAATTCACAGTTTCTATGCAGGCAAACCAGAACTTTCCTTCACTATCATTGATCAATCATAATAATGCATTTATTCTCTAATTATTTCTAAAAGTCCTTTTTGAAATACCATTATTGTTTCATTAAAGCTTATATGGACTTACAGAACCCAGATCTTAGTAACTCATTCTTGAAGAATTCCTTTGAATGGTGAGATTTACTAAACTTGATTACAACTTATTGTGCTTCCAACACAAGCATCATAACAGCTCACAGAGTTGTGGAATTCAGCCTTGCATAAAGAAGTGAAATAGATCTTGAAAAATTAGATAGACTGTAATAAAGACTACACATTTAATTACAGTGTATCTTTGTTTTGGGGGAATAGGCATGGCTTATCTATGAATCTGGAGTCAGTATCTCCAATATTCTCTCCTTTCCTGCTGCTGGCTTTTCTTGCAGCTGATCTGTTAGAACAGGTATCACTATGTTCGTATTCTAATGCAAAAAATATTTATTAACCAAATTATGCATTTGATTCACATTCACAACTGCATTTAAAGCATGAATGAGTCATATACATGCTCACATATGAAATCTGAAACAGAAATTATCATTTTGGTGTTTTGGTCCAGCATTTCTTTTAGATACATATGTCTAGCTGCTCTGAAAATCTGTTGAGCTTTTATTAAATAGCATTTTTTTCACAGTTATAGAGTCAAGTCTATTAGAATTCCTGTCAGAAATACACAACTTTGGTTCACACTGACATGTGTTAGCTGATTACTTTCAGCTTTAAGCATCATTTTGGGTTTGTGCTCTTAAGAGGAATCACAGGAAGGCAGAACCACACTCTCTGCTCAGCTCAGTGCCCAGGAGGGCCTGAGATGCTCCAAAGGCTTTGAGCATCCTCTGCAGCACTGCTGGTTTCCATGCCACAGCACCCCAGCCCCTCTGCAGACACAACACCTGATAAAATGAGGTTTTGGAGCTCATACCAGCTTCTCTCATCGTGCTCATTGTGACACAGCTCAGAGTTCTGACAAGTGCACATCTCACAGCTCTTGGTTTGTAACCAGCTTCTTTAGGTCTGTGTCTACATCAATTTCAAAGTCACAGTCTTCCTTCTCTTCTCTCTCCTTGTGCAAGTTTGTACATCTTTATAATGCCTTCTGATTAATTTATCACATAGTAAAGATTTTAAAAAAATGCTTTTCCTTTTGATCTAAAAATCCTTATATTTCATCTTTAATATGTTCTTTTGAGAGGTTCTTTCTGGAGAACTTGCCACATATGTTCTACTCCTCTGAGACGTAACAGAAAAACTCAAGAAATACTTCAAATCATATTTAAAATGGTTTGAAAAGATTTTGTTTGCAGAAAAAAACAACATTTCTTTCAAGCTAAGAAAAAAATGAGAGTATATTGCAATAGATACGGCACGAGAAGAGTAACCAAAAAGAAAAAAAAATGAAACCAATATTTGAAAGAGTGTCAAAATTTATCACCACAGAAGTGATCTGAAGAATTTTTAACATTCCATTACTCCATGAACTAGACTCAAATAAGGAGGGACAAAAGTCAGGAAAAGAAAAATATTGATTTCTTCAGATCATTTTTCTAAGATGATCATTATTTCTGTAAGATGATCTGTTCCTCCATTTGTTTTAAGTCAGGCAAAGAATTCATCAGCCGTGGAGAAAGAGAATAACCCTCACTTTGCACATTAATATTCTGCTTTATAAAGAGTGCTTTTAAGCCATCACGTGTCAAACAAGACTAGGAGATTATCTGGAACCACATTAATGTCTTAAACTCAAGGCACTATGTTACATTAGAAAAAATGTAGCGAAGTGGAATAAATGATCTTTCAGACAAAGACAGGCAAATGCCATAATATTTTTACCAGGATTGAAAATGATGGAGGAAAAATATGGTGAAAAAGATCAGTTAAAAGGAAAAAAGAAAAAAAAAAAAAAGCTTGAATAAAGCTAGAAAAACCCCTTGAATATAAAATAGCAGGGAACTGACCAAAGCCAGAAAAAGCATAGTGATGACTGCTCTACCTCCTTTACTCTTCAGCATGTAGAATTGTTTATCTTCATGATGCTGACCGTGAAGTCCTCAGAATTCTGTCCAAATCCTCCCCCTCAGCTCCAGCCCTCAAGCTGAAGCACTGCAATTCTGCCTTTTCCCACAGTGTTTTCTCAGGATCTTTAGCAAAACAGCTGGACTGATGATAACACAGACAACACTGATTATTAATGTCTGCCTGCTGTGGTTATAGGTCAATCTAACATTTATCACAGGTCTCTTTATCTTTTTTCTTTAAAAAATAAACCCAAAACCCTCACTTTGGTGTAATGACGCTAGACTGTCTTCATCTGTCCTGCTACCTAGAAAAGTAAAATGTAATTAATTAATTCAAACCACACCAAAAAAATGGGAAAAACATATGAGAAATTCTGCTTTAAATTAATAGAAACCTTCATTTGGAAAGATTAGATGGCACTCTGTCACCCACAAGAGCTGGTACTGGGTTCCATTATGTACAGAGTGTCCTTATTCCTGTGAAAGGACATTGAGTCCACAAATAGAGAGTCTTCAGGGAACAAGACAGGGAGTCCTGATTGAGAAGAGGACATGCTTGGAGTGTGATTCAATCCCAAAATTTAGGACTAAACTGAATATGCATACCCATCTTCAAATACTCTCAGGGAAGTCAAATTATAGGTTAAGAAATAAAGTATCTGAAAGAATTAAATCTGGCTAAGTATCACAACAGAAGTGGTCTTGAAATATGCAGTAATTATCCAGAAAATTAGAACTGGCAAATGAATATAGATGATTGAGACTCAAGGAGTCTTTGAGAAGCTGCCCAGGGATATATTGACAGGACTGGGCACATAAGGATTATTATTTCACTATTTAATACTGAAAATGTAGAGAACTCTGTGAAAGAAGAAAAGGAACTGATTTACATATATTATTAGTTTCAGAAATACAGCTTGGAAAGTTTGCTACAGTAAAAGAGGCTTTAAAGTGAACACCAGCATTTATATACAGATTAACTTTCAGAACTTACTCTCTGAATTGCTCTGGGCTGCTTTTGATGAGCAGCACACCCAGCACACATGGTGAGCAGAGTTGGTTTGGAGGGCAGAGTCCTTCTTCCCCTACAAATGTGCTGTTCCATTGTCTCCACAAACCTGGAACCTCTTTGGACTCCTCTTTCCTTTGCCCCTCTGGTTAGAGTCCTAACCTTGACCCAATCCTCTAATCCTTCCCACCCCCCAGACTTTCTGTGCATTGAACAAAACTGATCAGAAACAACTTCTTAACACGAGTCACAGATGTCCTGTTTCACTGAGCAAAAGAAGTTTAAGTAGGAAAAAGAAAAAAAGAACTACAAAAGACAAACTCCAGTCAGTTAAGCAATTACAGCCATTCCCTTGTTTTGTCCATATCTCCACTATGTAATACAGCTTGAGGGTATAGTATTATGTCGGAGATATAAATAGCATACACCTCCTCAAAATAATTCCCTCCTAAAGAAAACTGGAAAGAGGAGTAACTTCACTGTAATTCATCTCATTTCAAGTTTACTAAATATAACTGTTCTGTGGAAAACCGATAAACCTATTTATCTAGTGCCACTCAAATTAAAAAACAAAATATTCCCCCAGGAATCACGATTAGTCATTCTTACAACTCAGCATCTGAGGAAACAGAAGCTGTATTTTCACTCTTGAACGCTAATTTGATGTTGAGAAAAGTCCCTTAACCATTTGTGTGAAAAAAATCCAACTGCTACCTTTCAATATTTCTGAATGACAGTCATGGCTCTGAGCAAACAAATGATGCTCACATATTGTGCCTTGCCTACAGGCATGTTGTTGTAATGGAATGATATTTTGCCTTTTTACAAGATGGTATCTCAGTTTCAATGGCAAGGAATTTCAGTTTCCATGGGCTCCTTGGACTTTCAGGCAAATACAATTTCACCCACTCACTGATGATCTTCTCCCTATCAGCAACACACTACTGAAAAGCCTGAATGACTTGAACAGTCAGCAGTTCCTGAGATATTTATAACAACTTCAGAAACCACAAAAGTCATCCTTCCCACTGAATAGCTGCTCAGCTGCAAGATCTGACCCGGAGAGATGCTATTTGAAGGCCCTCAATACCAGTATGCTTCTTAATAAAATGAAAACTAAAAAACTACCAAAGCATCTTCTTCCATCTCAGCCTATAGAAAATCAAGCTTGATAAATTAATATTTTTTATTTGATTTACCCCAATTGTTGCATTATGTATTTGGGAGCCCAAAGAAAATACCAAAGGGCAGAAGGTACAAATATTCATATTGCATCTAAATACAGTCTGATATCCTTTGGAGATGAACTGTACTTGTGATACATTCCAGGAATCAAGTATGTTCCTTAGAGTCCAGCTTGTGTAAATCTCTGTTTCAGACCTGAGCACAGATGGACAATCACTGTGCAAGCGCAGATTAATGACCAAATAGTACACACAACTTCAGGATCTTACACACGCTCAATATTAGGGCAGGTGCCTCCAGGAGCCGGCACAGAATACACTAGCAAATTATTTTGCTATTAGCTTTATATTAGCTACACCTCTGCCGGTGAGTTTATTCACAAACAAAACTGCCTCTTCCTCTGACACCTCTGCTGTTCTGCTGCACAATACTAAGCAGCCAGAAACTTGTGGTTATTGTCATGGTAAGAAATGAGTTTGTACACCACCACAGTGTAAGAGGTGCTGATGAAATGTAAGAAACCCAAATGGACACCAGGAAAACAGCCCCGTTTTAGCACTGGGTTGTTCCTACTACTCTTTGAATGTACACACAGGTGTAGAATGCCAGTTTTCTCCATAAGACCACATTTCTTACCATTTCTTTACACAACTAAAAGGAGTGGTACCATACAGAAGCAGTGCCTCTTCCAAAAGTCAGATAGGAAGGTGGAACATCACAGCAATGGCACCCTCTGGTGACAAACAGAAGCACATAATGGGTCAATTATTTGGGCTGGGAAAAAACATTTAAAGCTACTTCTTCACATGAATCTGTTACATGGACAGGATTCTTACTGTGAGCTGAAAAAATGCAGGGAGGTAGCGCTAAGAACAATGATAACAAGCCTTTGAGAGCAGGCACCCTTAGGGAAAGATGAGTTCTTCAAGGTACTGCCATCTCCCCAGGATCATCACATCTTTCTTTTATGGATTTAGCCTAATCTGATGTTCTTTAGCCACGAGATAGACAAAATATAAATTGAAAAAATTCTCTTGTACTTTTAACGGAGATAGTGTTCCTTGTTCACAGATGGTTAAGATTTCAGCATGGTCTCTGTGGTGCTACCAACAGCTTTGGAGGTGTTGAAGAACTTTGATGAGAGGTCTGCGAGCCAAAGACTAAACAGGCAAGTGGACAAACAGCTGCTCATAAGAAATCTCTCACTTGATTTGAGAGTCAGAGCTTCAGCCTTCTTGAATCATTGCCAATCATCCCCTGAGCTTCTTTCAGGAAGAGTGCAGAGAAGAGAGTCAGTGATTTCAAATGCTACAGAGAGGCTAAACAAATAGACAGAAGTACTTCCCTTATCATTGCCAAGGAAGGAGAGTGTCATAGAACTTCTAAAGCTCAAATTAAGCAGAAAGATGTCTTTAGCCTGTCTGAAATATATGGAAATTAAAGCAAAGAAAAAAGTTAATTTTTAGGTTCCCTCTACAGTATCTGTCTGAAGCCATTCGATTCTGACAGGAACTTCTGCAAAAAGCCACAAAAAAAAACTTCATGGATAAAAACCACCACAATGAAAAATGCCAAACAGCACCATCAACAACAAAACCAGGCTTATTAATTAGATTTTCTCTCCCTTGCCCTAAGGAATGGAACTCAGGAAGAATCTTTTATAACTTACTAGTTAAGAACCAAGTGAAAAAAAGTTTTATAACAAAAGAGAGCAAAAAATAAATAACCTCTTTTGAAACTCATTAGCTATGGAATAATTAATTTCCAGTTTATTCTATTACATGCATATGAAACCTTTGGCACTAACAAAACTAAGGCACCATTTCCTACTCATTTTCCATCTGAAGAGGAATTCTATCCTACCTGAGTAGAATGTTACACTTCAACATCACATTAACAATCAATTCAAATCCATCGCCCTCGACAAGCTGACAGATTCCTTGAAAAGAACAGTGTGCAGAGTGTAAACACAAAGCACATCCCATGAAATATTTAGAAAATGTAATGGCACTTAAACAGCCATCTACACATCACTTTATCCATGTGACAGTAAGCATTCACTGCACCACCTGAGCTGATTGGACAGACTCAGGCTGAGCTTTAGAAATGAAGTATTGACAAGAAAAAGCAGCGTGTACCTTGACGTAATTATGCACTAATCAGTGAAGTATGCAAGTCTTTGCAATTAGGGAGAGTATTAATAGTGGGATAGCACACAAGAGGAAAGGTACCAGTCTCCTGTGTGATGAATTTAGAGGAAGCTTTCGGTAAAATTTCTCATTTTGAATGGCAAGACAAAATGAATTCAGAGTATGGATTCCTGTGATCTGTGCTTCAGTTTACAAGAGAAATGTAAAATACATAGGTTTTGTTTCACCTCAGTAAATTTAGTTAAACACCAAGTACAGACAAACCTGGAAACCTTGCTGCAAAGGTTTTATCATACATCAGCCACACACAATGCATTTAGCACCAAGCTGGATTGACTTTATCAGACACACATCTCTTTTATAGAAAAGAATAAAAAGGCATTATTCTAACTCAGTTATGGTTTGAACAAAGGCGCTGCTGCTTGCTTACCTGGGTGACCTATATCATCTAAGTTTTCTTTTATAAAACTAATAATTGACAAACTGAATAATGTGCTGTAATGGAGTTCTTGTTAAACATAGTTTCATCATTTCTCTCTACTAGATGGAAAGGCTCATGATTAAATAATTGAAAAATCTTGTGGTTATTTTGAGAGGTTTTTTTTAAAAGCTCTCCATGTTGTGACCTTCACACAGTGATGTAGATACAGCTGCAGGCAAAAGCTCTTTCCTTAGAATTCAGGAAAAAGGAAGATCCCAGCTAGCCTCAGCAGTTTATGAACCCAGCTGCTGCAGTATTTTCCTGATAGCCTTAATTCATCAGCCCATATTTCTGTTTTCCTGAGTTTCCTGGCTAAATATTGGACTTCAGTTCCTCATCTCAATTCCTGGGTGCCTTAGTTAACTTGATTATGAGGGGGCATCCATATTATAAAAAAACCCCCAAAAACACCACTCAGAGTAGAAAACTCAAAGAAGAGAGACTGAAAACAGGATACAGCTTCAGCAGGCCCTCATATGAGATATGGACAAAAAACCCAATGATGCTGTGCCAGAGCAGGGCACAGAATGTGGGGCTGGAGTCACCCCAGAGGCAATGGAAAAATTTACAGTGCTGTAGCCCTGACTGACATGAATGGGGGAGAATATCATGGAGATTCATGGTGCAAGACCTCACCCCACCAGATACAAGAGGATTTTTTGGCTTAGTTTGGGGGTCTTGTGGGTTTGTGTTGCATTTCCTGCTTGTTTGCTTTAGCATTCCATGCATTACTCCTATAATCATGAGTGCTAGGAACACCTTTATCTCTGGGAGGATGAAACCCAAGATCCTGATGCACATCTCTCAGGTCAACACTGCTCTGAATGGAAAATGTAATGGCTACCCAAAGGCTAAATGTCAGCTATGAGCAGCTGAATGTCAAGATGGCATTTGGGTTTACCCTTCTAGGCCACCAAAGCAGAGCTGTCTTGCCACATATCCATACTAAATCTCTAGAATATCATCAAGCACTCTGTTCCAGATAGTATTTATTGAGCTCTTTCAATATATACCAGACAGTGTAGCAGTAATTCATCTCATCATCCTGTCAACCTACACTCCAGTCTTGCTGGCTTATATTAAAATTGCAACAAATGTTTAAGCTTTTTAATACTGTCATTTCATATTCCTGACTTACACAAGGCTTTAAAGTTTACCAGTACTACATATCCATTTTTTGTCCTTAACTCCATCATCTAGACTGCCTCTGTACTGAATACATAAGCCATTTACCTGGACCAAATTGAGTTTATGTGTAGTTAAGTCTTTAAAAGTCATCCCTGCTAGTCAATTCCCTCATTAGGAAACCACTTCCTATCAGAAGTGCCCTCAGGTTTTGAGTGCACATCAAAATTGGATCCACTTAAGCAACCGAGCTTTGATACTGCGCTTAATGACTTTCTAAATTTGTCATTTACAAAGTACTTTACAAGCCTTCCTAAAGAAGAGCTGAAGTCTGCCCATGCAGGAGCTAACCTCCCCACTCTCCTCCTTCAGGAGCCTCGCTGATGTATGACGTGTGCGATGCCATTTTCTGAGTGTATGACATTTCATTTAAATCCCATCATTTCCCTGGGACCATCTGGCCACTTTCTCAGCTCGGAACAGAACACACAACTGTGACAGCTCTTCCTCTCTCCTCTCTCACATCGGCTCCTCCTGTTGTTTCCAAGCTACCTGGGTGGCTCTGGGAGAGAAACAGGCACAACATTCCCAGACAGCTCTCCCTGCAGAAACCAGCCCTCCACTGTGACATATAGAGCAGATCTGCATCTTCCCTGCTGTTCCTGGTGCCCAAAATATCGATATTCTATCCCAAAATTATGAGGTCATATTATGTTTCCCACACACATGCAGTTGACGATGACACAGACCTGCTCCAACAACATCCCCACTGTTTAAACATCTCCTTTTAACAAGGAAAGTATTTCCTGTTGGTGAAAGTGAATATTTCTTGTTGGGGAACTTTTAGCAAGCGATCCTAATCTCCCACTAGTTTAACTCAAACAGAATTCTGGGATCAACAACATAAAACGCTTTTACTTGCTACTCCCTTACAACTCAGAGACATTAGCATGCATACAACAAACCCAAAATAGTCTCAAGAGTAGAACCACAGTGTTGCTATAATCTTTCCTGCAAATTATGAAGTGTGAAATAGAAAGCTGAAAAAAAAAAATTAGAAAATGAAATATTGATAGCAACATGTCAAAATTACAACAGTAAAAGTAAGAAAATAAACTCCTTGGCTGTCATCTGTCTGGTGCCTTTTTGTAAACTCCTCTGATGCAATAACATCTTTTCTATTGTGATTCCAAGTTTGCTATTCAACAACATCCCAGGAAAAGCCCAGATTATACTGCTCATAAAACTGAAACAATGAGGTCAGTTTAAATTATGAGGTGAGGTTTTGTTTTGGTTTTAAGATTTACATAGGCATTTGAGAAGTTACTATAGGAAACTGCCATTGAAAACTTCACAGCAGAGGAAAAAAATAGAAAAGTATATTAATTTACCTAATTTTTCATAAGATTCAATCAGAAGTACAACAAAAATACAGTTTTTCATATTGTACCTTATAAATTTTCCAACTTTATTTTCTTTATTCATGGCATTCTTTCGTTTACTGTATTTTGTAAGTGATATGCACACAAGGTATTGTCTGAGATTCAACTCGTAATTACTGCAATAAAAAGCACCACCAAAGCAACATGGAAAAAATGATAAAAGTCAATGCCACCAGTATGACTAAAATAGCAAACACTGATGGATATTGAACCTGAAAATATCAGTGCAGCTTCCTACAGCTCCCTTCCATCTGACTTGCATTGTCACACCTGATGCTGCAGTCAGTGAAGAATGGAAGATTTTCCCCAGGAAGAAAAGGTGAAAGGAGAGGCCCTCCAGGATTCTCTCCCTGCCTGCCTCCCCAGGCTAATTCCAATAAAGCACCACTTTCCCACACCTCCCAAGCTGGACTGTCAACACAGAAATGATTCTGTGTGAGCAAAATTTTTTTTCTTCTCATAAGCATTATCTACAAAGAGCTGCCACAACCAGAGTGTTTTGTGGTGCATTTCTTTAAAACGTGCCCAGATTACCACAGCACGACCTTGAATTCTCCCTTTTTCTGCTGAAGTTTGGGATTGCTTTATTCCTCCCCATTCATTCTTGTCTTGCTGTTCAGTTCAGAACTGCAGCTACTAAGTTAAAAGCATGCCTTGATATTATTATATTTTTTGTCTGACATTATTTTAATAACATGGTTTCAGTCCTGGAAATTCTCTTCCTCCCTCTTTTTTCCCTTTTCTGATGCACAAACGTAAAACAGAAGCATCTCAAGTGTGTGCTATTATAATATCAAAAGACAAATCTCATGATGAACTTTTTATGTTATGTCCCATTCTATCAGTGATATTATCTATCCATTACATACAATAATGGTATTAGAGGAAAAGGTGTCCAGGGAACACCTTCTACCAAAAAAAAAAAGTCACCAACACCATTTCAGAATTTTCTCTTTCACAACAGGAGAATTCCCAGGATCTAGATTCACATCAAACTGAAAACCCTCCTTGGTTTACTTTGAGCCAACAAGTTCATTTCAGCACTCAAACCAAGATTCACCCTGAGTTTACATCCTGCTTTTCTCTTCTCCTTTTCTCTGCCTAAGATTATCTTTTCTCTTCTCTGTTATTGGTCCATTCAGCTTTTCACTCTCATCTGCCTTATGTCACTTGAATTTCACTGCTTTCCTAACAGCTTGTAACTGGTCATTCAAGAACAGTGAAGCAAGAAAAGGAGAAAATTGCAGATCTGTTGCAAAAGGATTCTGTATAAAAATGCTGCTCAATTATCACCACTCTGTTTTCATGGATTTTTAGACAGAAAGTTACCTTATTTTACAAGGTTCTGTATTTTTTCAGAAGAACATAGTTTTCAGTTCAACTTTAAAAAAAAGAACAGAAAAAACTAACCCTGAAAGAGTAGATGCTTCAAGGTCACTACCTAAACATGACCAGCCCCCAAGCTTTACTCTGGAAATAGAAATACTGTAGGCTTAGAAAAGAACAAGGAACCTGATGAAAAAAAAATCCTTTTGAAAAGTTTGCCATGATGTTTCACAATAAATAGTTACAAGATTTAATCACAGAAAAAATAAGCATCCAGGAACAGTGCTGTATCCCCTATAGCTCACACCTTGCGTCCCCACAGGTGATTCTCTCTCCAAAGCTGGCACATGATATCAGAGTGATCTGTGTTTCTAATTGGCCTTTTTCATTTGTAAGCCTTAAAGAAAAAACAAAAAACCCACCTTAAATCTCACAACCCAGTACATGACATTGAGTAGCAATCTGATGACAGATTTGTTACAAATTCAGAATTGATCTGTCTAAAGAAGAGATGGCCACATCTAGACAGCAGCAATAACTACAAGACACTGTAAGAATTTTGAGCCTAATCAGACTTCTGAAAATAGAAGTGTTTTTAAAATATCAATAAGGTGTTTTGTTAGAAAGAATTTCAGTATAACAAGTAAAACATGGAACTTAATGAGTTTCCATTATTTCAATTTCTCTGTAAGCATTCCAAGCCTGCTAATATTTCAAGGTTCACAGCATTCTGGTTTATGATAAAATTAAATCATTCTAAATCTATGAGTGCAGAAAATGGTCACAAGCTTTGTTAATGGATTTGAATGGGAGCAATTTTTAGAAATTAAGCTTCCTCTGTGCCACTTGGTGATGACAAAGTGACAAAATACATTTATTGATACAAAAAATTGCGAGAGGTATGGTTTGCTTGTTCGGCTTTTTTTGAAGTTTAAACTGTGATAGCATCTCAATATTTAAAAATTGTAATTATCTTTTAAAGCTGAACTACTCTTTCATAACACTTGAGCTGCATCAGGGAAAAAGCTTAAACAGTACTTCCAATAAATTGAGAGGTGTAACCACCATGAGTTCCCTTCAAACATTGCCAGGCATAAATGGGTAAAGTCTCATACCAAGTAATGCCTTGCTTTATACCGGTATCCTGCAAATATGAAACTGTATCACAGTACAAATTTCTCTTGAAATATAGATTCTTGTTACTTCCTCTCGAGATGAACACCTAGCAGGTTATTGATCTGCTTCTGAAGGACACAGTGCTTATTATGTAGGAAACACCACTGCTGGGCACAAGTGTGAGAAATTAATGATGGTTTTGTAAGTGTCCATACCGTGGTGCTGAACCAGTGGGGCAACTGTCAATCTATATGATAATGTATCCCAAAACTTCATAAAATCAGTGATGTGAAGAAGCATTGATTTTTGAGCTAACCAGGATTTGTGAGAGACTAAGGCTAAAAAGTTTACTGAAGTTAACACCTCTGTGTACACAACAGTTGCTTCATACTTGCATGATGTTTTTTTTAAACAACCAAGCACACAGAAACCCTTCTCACAGAAACCCACAAAAATTTCCACATACTGGTTTATTACTTGTGGTTTTTTTTGATCATGTTGTTCTTTCTCCTATTAATACCATTGTTAGAAACATGAAAAATGGATTCACTGCACTGTATTTCCAATTACATAATAATTCACTTATTGTGGGGAGGAAAATGAAAAACAAGTGAACAGAGTAATTCTTTTATCAGTCTGTGCCATTGTGTATAAAAATGGGTTCTGAGATTATGTTTTCTTAGACAAAAGGTGTGACACACTGCTGCTGCTGAAATGGAGACAACCACCTGCACAGAAGTGAATTCCTGCTAAGGCACTGAAGCCCAATCACTCCACAATGCCAGAATCCTATTAGTCAGGTTTTTTATTTGAAATTACGCTCAGAAGACTTAACAAAACTGTATTAAAATCAATGGAAGTTGTCATATTTTCTGTGAATGGTATTATTAAAAGGAAAAATCAATTAACTAGTCACTGATTCTTTTTAAAACATGGGCTTCCTTGTACAAACCATTATTAGCAAATGTACATTCCCTCCTTAGCTCTGATGAAGAAATGTATCCTGCTATGCCTATGGAGAGGATATATTACTTGAAGATTCAATTTAAATCAACAAAAAAGGACTGCTGTTACAAACCAAATCAATTGCACTTTGCTGAACTTCTTTCTATCGATGTATAAACTGTAATTTTGCCCTGTTTGCTTTGACAAGCAGTTGCTTGTGTTTCCAGAGCCTGGCACACCCACTTTGCTGAAACCAAGACAACTGCCAGTGAGTAGAGGGAGAAGCCGAAAATAAACCTACAAAAATCCTCTTCTGAGAGACACCCAATATGTAACAAACAGAATTTTATCCCAACATAGCAGAGATCTCTCAACAGAGAGCTGGTGTCATGAGCTGGAACAGTTGCTCTGAATGTTGATGATGTTAGGGAGGTTTCTCTTCACCTCCACAGAATGACAAGATCCAAACCCCTTCGTTTCTATTTTAACTAAGCTGAGTTTGCACTTTCATCACTCTATAGGATGGAGGACAAATTCCTGCAAATCCTTTTTTACTATTTTCCATCCTGAGTTCCTGTTTTAACCTACGTGAGTGCAGAAAATTCCCCAGGTAAGAACTTTAGGGTGATCCATATGAAGAACTTGATTCTGGGTAAGTGCACCTGGGAGGACACACGACACTCAGACACTACCACTACCAGGCTGCTTGGTCACAAGTGATTGGTGCTGTGCCCAAAGTCTCATTTGTGTGACCTTAAATTTTGCTAAACACAAGTGTTCTGCCTCAGCCTGATGCATAAATCTGCTTTCTAAAAGCCCCCCAATACCAGTAATAAAAGAGCAAAAGGATTGTTTTTACAACTTCAAAACCATGGAAAAAATACATAAAATTAAATCTTATTGTTACAAATTAGCATCATTGTTACAGCTACCAGCACATTGTGGATTATTAATATTATTTCAAGCTGTGCAGAAAAATCACATATAAAAACTATTTCTCTTTGGAAATTTCTTTCTGCTTCTCATCATTAAGTTTAATTTAAGATACTCGGAGCACAAACTTCTGTGACAGATTATGGCATGAAAAGTAAATTGTAGGATCAAACATAATATCTATCATATAATGCACATATAATAGTTTCCTGATAGTGATGCTAAAAAAAACCCAAAACGTGCTGAAAAACAGCTTTAGTCAAACTGAGAAAGTGCAAAGTTCCCCTTTAAAAGCAGACTAGTGTATTGTTAAGTATGCTCAACTCTCACACACTCAGGTTAGGAATACACTGGGATAGATTTTCCATACCATTCTCCTCATCTGATTTATTCTCATTGTCGGAGTCGGTGAGCGTGAGCGCCGAGTTCTCGCGGCTGGACAGGCCAGAACTCCTCCTGGATTTGATGCCTCTGCCCCACAGCCTGATGGCGTGCTCCGGGGACATCCCTCCCTCCGTGTCCGAGTCGGCGTCCGAGCCCGTGCTCAGGGAGTAGCCCTGGTGCAGGATCCCGATGTCCGAGCAGTACCCGCTGCGGTGCGGAGAGGGCTCGCAGATCCCTAGTTCTGCAAGGGTGAAGTTTGTGCCTAGAAGGACCAGAAAAAAAAA
>VRYO01000617.1:2904045-2946141 GCA_009812075.1 Sialia sialis | reverse complement strand
CACTACTGGGGTAGGCTGGATTCTTCAATGAAAAAGGTGCGGCTTATAATCTTGTAATTACTATAGTTTAAAAAGCTAGGGGATTTATTTTCAGCTTGAAAATATCAGACCTTTTTAAAATTTGCTCAGTTCTGCTGTATAGTGGTGTACGTAAATATTCTGAATTACTTACTGAAATCTCTTGTGCACTTGTCTAGCAAGACTTAACCTTGAAAATATTGAATGTATCTAAAATGGATGAAATATACAAAAAAAAAAGGTAGGAAAGGTCTCTAAATTTTATACTACTCTTTTTCTCCTAAATAATTAGTCACTTAGGTGTGTAATTGACATAAACCTCATGAAAAGTGCTAATGACACAACCTGATTTAGTGTGCATGTAACTGCATATTTGTAGGACAGAGCATGAGCTTTGAAGTTATGTATTTGATCACTCAATAAGAGAACATGTTTTTAAATAAAGCTTATCTTCATATACACAAGTCTTTCACAGAGATAATGAAAGAATGCAAATCCATCAGTGAGGTAACAGGGAACCTTGTTACCAATTTTATATTTATATTTGGTATAATTGGTAATTTAATATCTGCTAAAGAAACCAAGATAGACTTTACATTGTAACTGCTTTCCCCCTATATTCCAAAAGAAAGAATGCATCCACACCAAAATCAGGAGGTCATTTGGTTTAAAGGCAAAACTTTCTGAGATAATGTCAGAACACGTGACCTTTAGCAGTAAATGATGACTCAGTGGACAAAATCTTATGCATTTTTAAAGCACACAGAGTCCCCCAGGGTCCTCAGAAAGTCCAGAGTTGCTGCCTGATTTCTGCTTATGTACTTGTTTACTACAGTAATGAACAGGGCAGTAAAAAATAAAGGCAAATGTTCACCAGTTTTTAAGGCTTTAAAAAATTTTGAAATGCAAAGTAATTTGAGCTTCATTACATTGAGCTAAAAACAAAAACCAGACTGAAGTTGTTGGCAATACAACTGCAAATTATTTAACTAATTTCTTAATTTACAGGCAAACCAGATCTCTGGTCTGTGTTTCTAAAATAGTAGTTTTATTTTGTCCAAAATCCATTTCTATTTTCTCATCTTCCTTTATATATTTGTCAGAATGAAGCTAAACAATGCAAGTTCATACATGGAATAAAACACACAAATAAAAGTCTTCTATTAATAAAGAAGGTAACTAGATTTTTAAATTTTTTTTTAAGTGTTAGAACTTCTTTCTCAGATTAGCCAGGAAAGCTCACAGAGTTTTAAATCTATCTGGCTCCCCTTCCTGTATCAGCTCTCTCCAGTCTCGTATCTAACTGCCAAAGCACATTTTTGGATAAGGGGTGCATGCACACATATAAAATGTAAAACTGGGGCCCAGTTTAAATTTTTTCCTGAACTCCTCACTCAAAGGGCTGGATTTCTTGTGGAAACCTGACTTGTGTCCTCAGCCAGCAATGACCCCAGGCTCGTGTGTGGCTCTGTCACCCTGAGGTCAGTGACAGTCCCAGCCCCACAGTGAGACCCTGGCCAATGCCAGGTGAATAATTTTCTCCAGATGATGCTTCCCAAGGAATGCAGCATTTAGTGGCAATGTGTAAAATGAATATAAAAAGGCTGACATTAAAAAAGCTGGCTTGATTTCATCAACACCAAATTAACTCAAACCCTTCTAGTTAGGAATGTATTTTACCTGCCTCCTAATATTTAATGTAGTAATCAGACATTTAGTGGTTTAGTCAAAAGCAGGGAACTCAACAGTCCTAAAATTGAGTTTCTCAAGGGCACTTCAATCTAGAGATCTTTTGCTTGGTTTTTTTTATTATTTTTGTAATAAGTGGAGAGTTCTAGCATGACAGATAAAGCTACTTTTGAAGAAAATGTAAACTTTAATCATGTGCAATTTCAGTAGAAGACATTTAACAGAAACAGTTTGATTGATTTGATTGATTCAGCCATATTAGCAATCTAAGGTTAGACTTACTAATAAAAAGGTCAAAATCAAACAGAACATTAATATAAAAAATGGACTGAACTGAATCACAGTAGCCCATAGCAGCCCACCTCAGAGTGGGTACATGTAGAGTACATGTTGATATTAGATACACATTAAAATTACTAAACTCATCATGAAAATTAAGTTTTTCAAATGTTCTTGTTTGCTGGTGGCATGTCTACAAATACACACAAATTATGAATATATTAGCTTAATTAAGCTGTTGTACATACACAGTAAAACATTTTGATGATATTCTGTGGATTTTAACAGCCCTTACAAGCCCAGATGATTTCATTTTGATTAGCATCCTGCTCTTACTTTGTCTGAGGAAAATGGTATAGGCACTGAAATACACTGTTCACAAAACTCATTCAGCCATTTGAGTTTTATTATCTGGGAACTTGGCATTTTCCAGTAACTGACCAAATTTTAAAAAATTGAGAAGTGGATCATATCAAGAGCACAAATGGAATCAGCCCCTGAACCTCTGGGAAAGGATTTTCTATGCTGCTTCTCAGAAATCCCTTTATAGTCTTAAGACCTGATGGTAGACATGAAATATTCCAGAAACTTCTAGTAAAGACATGTTCTTCACTGGTAGATTTTAAATTAGTTTTATATACTAACTTTTGGCATTTGCCTCTGCAAAATATTATTTGAGACTTTTCTGTAAGACAGCATATAATGGCAGAATAATTTGTTCCTGGATAATTGTTTTTTTCACATCTACATATATATATATATATATAAAAGAGGTTTTCAGATATGCATTTTACATCCAAAACTATAGAAACATATCTCTATAATTCTTGATACCTTCATAGACCTTAATTTACTGTAAAATCTGAGGAAAGAAAGAAATATTACAGTTATATTCTCTAGCTCTTTTTTTTATTCTGGACCACGTTCTCCTACATGCCTTATTTTCCTAAAATGAAACTACTCTCATGCCCTGAATGATGTAAGACCTGATTCCACTGACATATTCTTCTCTCATTTACTCAGCCATTATTGCACAGTAAGGTATGAAAGCCATTATATATTCACATAGAGGATAAATAAAATCTGCATGCACAGAAATAATTTGTCCAGTAATTCACATAATAAGCTGAGATGAAAGGGGAACACTGAGTCCAACTCCTGACCCTGCACAGGACAGCCCAACCATCACACCCTGTGCCTGGGAGCCTTGTCCAAACACCTCTTAAACTCTGTCAGGCTGGTGCTGGGACCTCCTCCCTGTTGACCCTGTTCTTGTGCCCAACCATCCTCTGCGTGGAGACTCTTGGAATTTCTAATATCCAACCTAAACCTCCCAGACACAATTCCAGCCCATTGCCTCATGTCCTGTCACTGGTCAGCAGAGAGAAGAGATCAATGTCTGCCCCTCCTCTCCCCCTCACAAGAAAGGGGACTTTCTATACCCTGCTCTATATGGAATGAGCTCTCTCCTTATTCTCCTCCAGACCAAGTGCCCTCAGCAGCTCCTCACACTGTTTCCCCTCAAACCCCTTCCCCATCCTGGCTGCCCTCCTTTGGGCACCCTACTATCACTTTGCAGATGAAACAGTCTCACAAAAGATGAAAAAATACCTAAGTCATTTCACATCCATTCAGCCCACCAGAATACTCCATGTGGAATCCTGATGACAAAGTTCAGCAAGAACAACTCAGCCCTCCTTGCCCCAGTGCCAGCACAAACTACAGCACTTGTGAACTGCAGAGAGGAACCACAGGCACAGCCTGGCCTGGGGTTAGGGTTTAGTCTCCTTCAAGGAGTATCATCCTTACAGCTCTGAGTGATATTGGGAGCTCAGGCATAGCAAGATCTTGTAGAGGACAAGCAAAGGCAGCAGGGCAGCAGTCCCACTGCTAGCCATGCCCTGGGCCACAAGCCAAACTGCACTGCCAGCACGAGCAGGCAGGCAAGAGTGGCTGCTTATCGTGTGAGACATCACTCCTTGCACACTGAAAGCTTTTTTTTTCCAGATTCTTGTAGGATCTACTACCTTGCTGGTGACACTAAGAGAAAAGAGATAGATAACGTCAGATCCTTATTGGTGGACAAGAAAGAAACTTCTTTCCCTTGAAGAACACAGCACCAAAAATAGAAGGTCACAAGTTTTTTGCTTTTTCACATGAAACAGAGCTTAGCAGTCTCCATCCTCTGTCCCTTCATCCCCTCCTGCAGAAACCACTAGATGATTTTCATTAAAGGAAAGCAGTTAAACCCAGCTGCTCCCTTAAGGTGTACATAATCTCTCATATAAAAACAGACCAGCAGTATTCTAGTTTAGCAGTGTAATATAATGTTATGTACTTGCTCATCATAGCCCATAATCTACATGCTGTGAATAGTCTCTCAATCTTTAAATGAGGACATTACTTCTATTTTCTCTTCAGTGCACTTCCTTGCACAGAAATTTACTGTTTCAGTTATTTAGGATATAAACACTTACTAACAATGTGTTGAACTCAATGATGTACTACTGTACTCATTATCCCTGCTAAGCCTAGAAAGCATCACCATTTAAGCAAAGGTTACTTTCACCTAACCCCTAGGCAGAAGTCTCATCTGGGTGATCTCAAACTGTATGAATTGCCCTTCTGAAGATTAATCTAATCCAGCTGTGATCACTACAAGATGCCTCAGAGGAAGATCTCTGAAAACCAGTAATGCACAGATAAGATAAATTTGCCTTCGACGTGACATCAAGTTCAAGACCGGGCTAAGTCTAAAATCAAAAGGATAAATATCATCACAGTCTTTGCTACTACAATCAATTACAGAAAGTAAGCAAAACAAAAATATATCTATGTAAGATATTCCATCCTTTCTCAAGCTTTTGTTATGTTCAGAGCTATAATGATTTTGCTGGCAGGAGTACCAAAATTTCTGGAAGAGATCTCTTTTCTTAAAAGTCTCTAATGCACACTTAATTTTTCTCAATTCCTTATAAATTCAGTCTGCTTTGGTCCCTTCTGCCGTGAACTGACTAGAAACAGCAAACAGAAATGTCTGAGCATGTTGCAATGCGTGGTTTGAAGGTAAAGCTCATTTCCTAGCTTCTCCCATCAATGACAGGAGAATTCCTTAATAATTTTTTATAATCTGCCTTGCTCCTTTCTGACTCTGAGATGCCCATGCTGGGCTGCTTTTTGCTGGGGTAGAGTTCATTTTCTTCACTGCAGCTGGAATGGGGCTGTGGGGGTTCAGCTATTGCTCAGCAGTTCTTACACAGTCAGGGCCTTTTCCACTCTATCCCACCAGCTATATTGATATTATCACCTTATGGTGATGAACCTGATTCTGATGAGATGCTGGCTTTGGGGAAAGTATACATCTATGGCTTTCTGCTCAAGTGCTGATGTTGATTAAAGACAAAATCAGATTTGAGAAGACAAGGGGATGGAACTAGGTAGCAAACATTACTATTATCTACCCCACACAGCCCACATTGAAATGTAACTCTTCAGGTTAATACTACTTTCTTAGCCAATCTTTCCAACTTTTCCAAGCTCAGAGGAATGGTGAAAGGAGTACACCTTCATTTAGTAAAGGGATGTGTTATTCCTACTGACTGTCAATTCTCAAACCCAAAGGAGACACAGGTATGCAATCCTGTAAGTGATTGCTCTGCTTTCCTCTGTGTTTCACCCTTCTGTGTTCTCCCTGCGTGCACTTCTCCTCCTCGCTGATTAAGTACCAGCAGAAAGAAAATCCCAGGCTGAGCCTCCCCTATTATTCTCTGTCTGGCAGCAAAATGCTGGGCAAGCCCTGCTCAGAGCTGACCCCACAGGCCAGCAGCAGCTCCTGGGCACACCTGAGAGCTTCCAGCACTTCTGCCCTCAAACTCCAGAAAATCTGTTCTATTTCAGCAGAGATGCACAGACAGATAGGGGAGAAAGACTCCCAGACTTGGAATCTCCCATTCAAAGCATGGAGATACCTTGATTTAACCAACACAACAGTCACTGAAGGCAACATGAGGGATTTTCTCCAGCATTCATCTTAGAACCAGTCAGATATTCCCTGTCCAGTCTAAAAACAAACTAACCCCAAGAGACTAGCATTCAGTTCCTGTTACTTTTTCCTTTACAATCAGCAGAGAAAGAACAGAATGTGAAGCCTCATGGCAAATAAAGAAGTTCTTGTAAAGTCCCCAGCTCCAGTCCAAATGCCATCAAAGTAATAGTGGGTTTTGGAGGTGGTGGTTGGGGTTTTTTTGTTTGTTTGTTGAGTTTTAATAGAATTTTATGAAAAAAGTGCATATTTTCTATTCTCAGCCCAAAATGGATCAAATTGTAGAAAAATTTTGTTAAATGCCTATTTCCTTTTAAGAGATAGTGAATTGCTTAATAAAATCCATCACAGAAATAGAAGAAAAGATTAGGAATTTCTGTGCACCCAAAGTGATAGCTAGCATAAAGAACACAGCAAGAATTATTTTCAGGTTGCTTTTGTATATTAACCAACCTGCTCAACACATAATACTATCTCACACAAGCACAGTATTTTCCTATGAAGAAATAACAACTGCAGTGCCATGGAAAATGCAAACTTGGAAGAGTAGTGAGTTTTAAAGACAATATAAGGAAAGAATGAAGTGCAGTCCCAATAGAGAAGAGCTATCATTTAGTGTCTGTATTCACTATGCATGTTTGCAATGCACACTTAGGCTCATTTGGCACAAAGTAGTAAAATAATTACACCACGGTGCCACAGAATTTACTGGTCAGTTTTCACCAGTAAAAAAATGACATTTTCACTTTGTTCTAGCTCAGAAGATTTAGGTCTCCTGTTGTTAAAATATTTTCAATTATGACAGAAAAGGACAGTGAGGTCTCCTTGCTTTCTAGTGGACTCTCTCTATATATACACACACATATAAAGTACTTTTTGGGTAAAATCACTGTACGGCTGTTTATCTTCACTGATACACTAAACTGAGTTCAATTACAGTAATTTCACAATTATAAGCCGCACCTTTTTCATTGAAGAATCCAGCCTACCCCAGCAGTGCGGCTTACCTATGGACAAATCCCAGTGAAATGCCAACCCGGAAGTGAGAGCCAGCAGGGGAGGGTGCCTGGGGCTGCCTTTAAAGGCTTCCCTGGTCCATGAAAACTGTTTGCAACTTGAGCACCTGACACCAAACCCAGCTAGCAGCAATTCTGTTACTAATTTGTTACTTTGTTACACATGGATCCTTGCTTAAAAAAAAAAAAAAAAAAGTGCGCTTATATTCGGGTGCGGCTTATATATGGGCAAATCCCGTGGTCTAGCCGGCTACCAGGAGGTGCGGCTTATAATCGTGAAATTACTGTATTAAGAAAAAGCTGTATGAAAATGTAGTAAACAACCAGTGGATAAATGAGCTGTTGATACTTTGCTGAATTAATGAAAAGCCTTTATCTTATTTTTATACTCTTGAATCAAGATTTAAAAAGTGACAAAAATAAACCACTGTTCATGACTGGATAAATAAACTGTGCTTGCAAGAAACAGTAGAAGTCACTGGTAATAAGCTTCCATACTTCCATAACTGTTTAATTGGGAACTCTCAAAAAACCTGAATCAGCTGTCAACACAGAAAAAAACCTTAATTGTTTCTCTATACCTTGCTTCACAAGCTAGGAGCACAGATACTCTATATTTTATGAAGGTCCCCAGGCACATATAAAGATTTCTGAGCACTAGCAGCTGTCAGCTCTTTAGTCAGGTGCTTCTTCACTGTAAATACCATGTCACTTAGAAATACTGGTAATGTAAATTGTAACCTGTACAGTAGAATAAAAAGTTTAAACCATTATTCGGCTGAGAAACTGTTTTTATATTCTGAATTATGTTTCTCCTAACAGATTTCAGAAGTGACAGAGATGCCAGCTTTAACTCTGCATTTCTAATCTTACTAGGAGCACCATCAGTAGACCAATATGTATGGCTTTGAGGACTGAGAAAATAATTCATCTAAAATGAAGAGGTTCCTCCAAACAATCAAACATTTTTAAATGAGAACTGCATCAATTGAAAAAGTCACATAAAAATTGACATAAACTTCATGCCAAACATGGAGAATAATGAAATTAAAACACAGTAATTTTACGCATATAAAGCACACCCTTTTGACTGACATAGTGATCGGAACCCGGAAGTGCGCTTTATACACTGGTGCGCCTTATATGTGGGAA
This sequence comes from Sialia sialis, assembly GCA_009812075.1. NCBI lineage: Eukaryota > Metazoa > Chordata > Aves > Passeriformes > Turdidae > Sialia > Sialia sialis. The sequence continues at coordinate 2,937,945 of VRYO01000617.1, read as the reverse complement.
AAGTTCAGAAATTTGCCAACCCGGAAATGTGAGCCGTGAGCGCCAGGGGCAGGCAGGAGTGCCGGGGCCCGCGGCACAGGGAGGGCACCTGGGGCTGCGTTTAAAGGCTACACCGATCCGTGAAAAATTTTTGCAAATGGAGCACCTGCCAGTAAACCCTGCGATCATGCCATTCCGTTACTAATTTGTTACTTTGTTGTGCCTGATAGTCCGGTGCGCCTTATATGTGGACAAAGTTCAGAAAATTGCCGACGACCCAGAAGTGCGCCTTATAATCGGGTGCGCCTCGTACATGTGCAATTACTGTAATTTAAGCGCTATAATTTTGGAATAAAGATAACTATCTTATACAGGTATCAAGGGAGGCAGATGAAGCTCTTTGAGAAGTTTACCTACAAACAACCACACTTTCTTTTATTCACCAATTGCCTTCATTATATGAGAAGATGAGGAAACATCTGTATTTATTTGACTGAATTATAAACTGCTTTCAGCTTTTCACTTTTAATCCTAATTAAATAATCAGCTATTTTCATTGGCCATTCAGTTGTATTATGAATGGATCTGTTGGCACCAATCCAGATGATTACTGATCCTAAACTTTGCAACAGACAAAACACACGCCCTTAATACAGGATTTCTTTCATTCTGCCAATGACTGTTGCTTGCACCCTGTACATATTGCCTTGCTGACACACCCAGGTGTTGCAGGGCTCCAGCAGCAGCACTGCAGAGCCACCTGCTCCATTGCTGGAGCTCACTAGTCATGCCAGGAATCTGAGGAGCTGTGGAGGAAGAACTATGATCTCCTCCTGTGCACCTCTTTTCCTTCCCTACCTTGCAGTGTTTTCCACGCAGTCAGATCACACTGCTATTTGATTTTGTTTTCCTGGTTCCTGTGTACCCACGTTGAACACACAGATTCCAGCCTGTTGCACTCAGCAGTGGTGCTGGCAGGCACAGGCTGTTCCAAGGTTCTCTTCCCACCTCAGCACCACAACTCTCCTTGCTTAATGCAAACTGCTTCTCTAGTTCATCTACACTTCTCTCTGTTTCAGTGGTTTAGAATTTCAGCAGCAGTGTTTTAATTTAGACTACTTTTCTCTTCTTCAATGAACAGAGAAGATTTGCTCTATGTGCCAATAAACAGGTTATCGATTCTGTTTATTCAAACTTTCTGCAGTTTGCTTTGTTCTATAAAACTCCATTGGAACAACAGGCCCAGTTGTTGCACTTCTGCTGTCCCTTCCCTCTCACTTTTGAAAGACTGCCACAACTGACTTTATTGGTTAATAATAGAGGGACATGCAAGTGTGCCAAAGAGTGAGTCAAGCTCCTACCATCACTTTGCATTACATTTAACAAGTGGCAGTGTACGATTCCCTGAAGAGGAATTATCAAAATATCTCAATTAGAACAAACATTTTGTCAAATAATCTCTTATGTATGGGAAAATCTTGACCCTGATTTTCACAAATTGACTTTAAAAAGAATTATTTTTCCCCCACTAGATCAAATATTCTATACAAGAACCAGTTGTAATTTAAAAATACTGCACTTGTCTGACACTTAGTTCTGCATTAAAAAATTTTCAGCTTAACCCCAAAATCTTTGTGAGGCATTATTTTTAAGAGATAATAGACCAAATACTATAAAATCAGACCTAAATTCAGTGGTTTGAAAGAGAGCTACTGTGCAGGCTGTGTTATCTGACTATTTTTAACACACACGTCATCTCAATTGCTAAGTGCTTTTACTTGCTTCATAAGTGCCTTGCAGATCAGGTGAAATGATAAATTCACATCACACTGATAAAGGTCAAGTATGCCTAGGCAACATACGACTACATTATTATTTTTTTTATTTATCATCATCATCATTATTTTTGAGTTTGCAGACTCTAAATACAGAACTCTTTGGATTTAGCAAGAGGCAGATTAGACTGGATTATTCATTAATCCTCCCACACTTCACACTTTTCAGCCTACCAACATTTTGCAAAGAAGCATTTTAGACTAGTTCACACAATTCCCTTTTGGTTATATAGGAGTCACGAGCAGTTCTGAACCTAAAATCTTTGACAGGAAGTATAGAGTATGCAAGGACAGCACTGGAGAACAGGGATGGGGAAAACCTCACTCGTCTCTGCTGCTTACAGGATGCCTTGGATGAGAGCTTGTCCATTCTGCTCCCAGACTCTTCAGCCATGACGTGAATACTGACAGCAGCACTGTCTGCTTCTGCTGGACGTCTCTTGCCTGTGGCCTTGCAGTCACTGTCTTATCAGAAAAAACTGTGTTCTTAATTACCAGTGTGATAGGGCACATGAGCTAAGCTGGCTGGTGGCTCCAGGTGGCTTAAGCCACCATGACGGGTTCTGGATACTCAGATTTATCCATCACTTTCAGACTGATGAACTCAGATTCAGCTGAGCATATTAAAGCTTGCCAGCATCTCTATTTAAATTTCAGATTTGTGGTTCTCAAAGGCATTTGCTTGTTCTATTTTCTTTTTTGTTATCTCTTTAAAGACTTCAGAACAGAGGACAGGCATACATGTCACAAAACTACCCTTGGATTTACAGTAATTTCACGATTATAAGCTGCACCTTTTTCATTGAAGAATCCAGCCTATCCCAGCAGTGCAGCTAATCATCAGGTGCAGCTTATTTATGGACAAATCCCAGTGAAATGCCAACCTGGAAGTGAGAGCCGGCCAGGGAGGGCGCCTGGGGCTTTAAAGGCTTTGCTGGTCTATGAAAACTGTTTGCAACTTGAGCACCTGACACCAAACCCAGCTGGCAGCGATTCTGTTACTAATTTGTTATTTTGTTACACATGTATCCTCCCTTAAAAAAAAAAAAAAGAAAAAAAAGCGGCTTATTTTCAGGTGCGGCTTATATATGGACAATTCCTGTGGTCTACCCAGCTACTGGGAGGTGCGGCTTATAATTGTGAAATTACTGTAAGTTCTTCTACAACTTATGTTATGGGAACTGAACGCGGAGTAACTTTTATAGTGCTTTAGGGTCTTTTTTGCACAGTTTCTTTCATTTGTTTGTTAATTTTAAACGGGGAATTTGGTGAACTATGTGCATGGATATAGAATCAAGGAGAGAACCATTTCATATTTGAACAGGAAAGCCTGAGAAGAAAACCCTCCATCCAAAAAAGTGAATAATCCAAAAGTTTCCAAGGATTTCTGGCCTGGAAAGTCACAGCAGAAATCTATGGCTGAACTAATCAGAAGTGTACAGTTGAGATTAGCTGTGGTCCTCTACATTATTTTAGGAATAACTGTAAGAAGTCCAAAGCAGGAACCCACAAATCAAGTCATTCAAATTCAAATGTGTTCTATGGAGGGAGGAAAAGATACTTCTTTAATTTAAATAAATTTTGGCAAAAATCAAGAACTAAACCAGTGATATTCCTGTTGATCCTTCTTAGTATTATTTATATGTACGAACATGTTTGAAAATGAGCTGGGAAGTGAAGCTGTTTTCCAAATGAAATGCAGGATAACACGCATAGAAAGCACGGGGCACAGGCTCACCCAGGGAAACAGTGCCCTGCCCATGTGCACATCAGAGCTGCCAGCGGGGCTTGCAGCCTGGGGCTGCACTGGCTGTGCCTTCACCTCACACGGTTCCCTGGACCACTCAGCCAGAATTAGTAAAGCCTGACTTGAGAGCACTGGTAGCAGAAAACTTGTGAAGAGGGAACTGGAACAAGCACCGTGAGGCGTATGGGCTCTTCTAACTAACACTGGAGCTAAAGGAAAATGAGAAAGACATTGCCACTGGCTTTCCATTTCACCTAAAATTATGGGGTTCAATTTTTTACCTATTTAATAATACTTGCCTCTTCAGAGTCCCACTGCAGGCACAACACAGCAAAATGGGTAATACTGCCCAAAACTTGTTTCCATTTCAGACTAATGCCATTGCTTTTTAAAATCAACTTTAACATTCCTGTTATCAGGAAATGCCCTTTTCAGAGGGGAAAAAGAAACCTACATCAGCCTGCTCTTATGAATGCCTCAAGCCTTCAAAATTAGCAGTGAGAATCCTGTGGATACTGTATATTCTCATCTTAAGAGCAGATGTGGCACTGTATAGTTTTGGTATTAGTACTGTCAAGGTTCCTTTCAAGTAAAGAAATATTTATCTACTTAACACAGAACATAACCAACTTTTGTAAGTTTCATATATTACATTTATTTCAAAATGCTAGGCATTATTAATCCTTTTTATATTGTTAATATAAAGATTCTGCTTCAAAACCCCAGAAAGTTTATTTTTTTCCTCTCTTTTTCTGCATTGCATGCACTGATGAACTAGCCTGCTCAGCAAGCATTTAACAGATTAGACACTTGAACATGGTTTCAGGCAATGCTCTCTCATGTTTCTGCGTATTGCCTGATAAACACTTCAAAGTAAACCGCTCATAAATATGAAATGAAAAGCCAAGAAGTCGTTATGCACAGCTTTGAGATACAAATCTCTTTATTCCCCTCTGAAGTGGAATTTGATTGACATAATGAGTCATAGATCCTGTCCAGGGACACACTTGCCTTATCCCCTTTTCCTCAGGAGACAGGGAGTCTTTAAAGAAATCCACTTCAGAACTTTCTGATAGACAGCTCCAGGAAAGTTGAACGCTACACAAATGTATTATTTTGTATTAATACCTACCTTAACTGTGACATGTGTCAAAGATTGACTCCAAAGCCCCAGCATCTAGCCCTGTTACAGGAGGCCAAATCCGAGATGTCCATTCTATCTCATTATCGTGGACACAGTGACACAGGGCCACACAGGAAAGTGCCCAGAGCCACAAGGGCTCATGCTGAGCTGGGCTCTGTTCTGTGCTCATCCCCAGGGACATTCTGGGAGCCTGCACTGCAGTAGCTCCATCCCCACCCAGACAGGAACAGCTGTGTCCTGGGGGAGCTTCACCAGGAGCCCCTGTGCTGCTCCACGTCTGAGCCTGGCATCTTCCCCTTCCCCTCCTGCCCAGCTCTGTCCCCTGGACATGTCACACCCTGGGGCCAGCCAGGGATGCTCCCACCTGAGGAGTTCCACATTGCTGTGACCCTCATTAGAAGGCAGATTTATCAGGTGCAGACCCCCACAGTCATTTCCTACAGTTCACAGGTCCGTGCTGTGAAGGAAATTAAGACTTTCATGTGAGAAGGAGCAGTTAAAACCATCTAGCCTGAAAAACCTCTGAAATGCTAATTTGGATATTGCTGTTAATAAATGATACCCACATGAAAATGACAAAAACGATGTAATTGTTGGTCATTGCTATTCCACAAAATGCCTATTCCTGCAAGAGTCAAGCTTTAAGCTACCACAGTGAAAATGCTGATCAGTAGTGCCATAAACAAAATTATAGTGCAATAAATTGCTACCCTACAATGTTATATTCACAACCTCCATTTGTAGTATTTGTTGAGGTTTTTAGAAGGAATCCAGAAAATATCTGCCTTAATTAAGATGCAACTTCTGGCATTTGATTTCCTAGCCATGCTGTATGCATTAAATTATCCATCGTTACTGGCTTTTGTTAGTCTCTACTCCCTATGAAATAATCATACATAAAGTATACAAGATCCACCACTTACAACTTGACTTTCTTTTGTTAGTGGTAGTGCTATTATTAGTGTTATACATGAGCCATTAACATGATTTATTCAATAACATACATCATTAAGATTTAAAAGGCAACAGTAAAAAATTAGATTAATTTGTGGTGCTCAAAACGCACTCAATTTTTTTTTTATTTTGCCAATAAAAATGAAAGGCTAATATCTACAAAAAGCACACAGTAAAACAATGAGAGAAGGCTAACTATTATGAGGACTGAATTCATATTGCATGTAAATAATGAAACATTAAAGTCTAATTTTGCAGTGAAAGGCTGAAAGGGAGATTTAGAAACTTAAGATTATGGAAAAATCACAGTGTGGTATTGCTGTCTCTGTAAAAGAACATCACTGCCCCTCTCAGTCCTTGGTCATTGAGATTACTCAGACATTGTTTTTTCCCTCTGAAATGTTTCTTCTTAAAAACTTTTCCTGTTGTTCCTTACTGTTTGCAAATTGCAAACATGTGTTGACCCTCTTCCTTCTCAGACATGTTAATGGCCTGCACTGGCTTCTCTAATCACTGGCAAGCAATAAAAATGTGCATCAAAATACCACATGAATTGGAACAAATATCGAGCAAAATAGGCAAGTGCTTGAAAAATTCCAGAACTAAATGAAAGACTATAAGCAGGCATTCTCTCATTTTGCAATTTTTGATTATGGATTGCCCTATGTAAATTACAAATTTTTTCCCAAATTACAACTTTCTGTAAGTATTTTGAATATTTGTGAAGAATCATTGCCATATACAGAACTAGGGACTTATGGCCACGTACCTTGGAACATATCTGAAAAAACTGTCACACCCAAGTATTAATTTTAACATGTGTATTATTCCAGTGTAGTGTTGATTGCCAAATGAAAGGCTAATAAGGCATCTAAAATATTACTCAGTCTTCACAAGACCTTCTACAGCACTCACAATTCCTACACAATCAATATTACATATACCAGTAAAATTACTTCAAAAATGAACTAACGCCTAAAACAATTTTTTTTTAATGATAACTATCTTAGAATAAAGCGTGATTCCATAAACTAATGTTGTTTTAAGAGATTACACCACAGTTACTGAGCTCTCATTACAAGATGTGAAATGTTTGGATAGGGCTTCAGGCAGTATTAGGAATTCTGATGAGGTGAACAAGCACAGCTGTCACTCACACCCTTGGCCCTGTCAGTCCCTTCAGCACACTGAAACCAGGTTGTCACTGGGAAAGGAGCTCCTCAGAGATCTGCAATTGCTGCTTGACCTGCAGCTGAAAAGCAAGTGCTGTGCTCACTAGATCTATTAGCCCTTTGACTTCATTCATTCATTCATTCTGTAGTCACATAAATATATTGCTAAAGTGAGTGATTAATTCAATTCTTTGGTGAGAGTGCTAAATTCTTGAAGCCTCTGGAATGACTATCCACGGAGGTTCCAAAACAAAACTGGTTATCTATCATTTGTGGTTAAAAATCAGGAGAGGGCCACCAAGTTGTTGTTTCTTTTACTTTTTCCCTCTTCAACTTTTCTCCAAGAATAACCTTTTGATGCAACACAGACACTAAACCAATCACCATCTCTATCCCTTTCCATTCAGTCATCTTTGTGCTGGAAGCCTGTTCAACAAATCAACGTTCTTCCATTTCTTTTCTGTGCTTCCCAGGTTTGACATCAACACAACAACTGAAATAACAGCTTAACACTGCAGGAGTTAGACAGCCTCAAAGAAAGGAAGAAACCCCAGAACACTTTTGCACACACTGCTGAATTCTCCCCTCCATTGCTGGACAGAACCAACAGATTTTTTAAAATTGTCTAAGATGTCAGTATGTAACACGGAGTCTGGAAAGCATTCTGACAAAACCAGTGAGAATGTGACCTGACAGTCCATTGCTTTTACATGAAAAATGCCATCTTTTTTCCTTCTGTATTACATTCTGATTATTCCCTGCTGATCTATTACATCTTTGCATCTTCTGTTCCAAGTACAGCACTGTGATGAAAACACTGTACAAAGCAAGTGTTGAAATTAGAACCAGAAATTCCCTTCTGATCATGCTGACAATTTTCTTCATTTGTAACCAAACAGAGAATATATATAGTCAGTTTTTGTAAATTAGGGTTGTGTTACTCAAACAAGGACCTCACAGCTGGACATAATGGGGTAAACGAACCCAAATTTTGGGAACATCTATAAAGGCTTCCTTCCCTGCTTAAGTCTCATTCTGAGAAAAGAAGGAATACCTTTGCATGTATTATAATCAATTCTAGCTTTGAACGCTGCAACAGTTGAAAGTATGAGAGGCCCTATCTGCTGCTGCACTCATCTCAGTTGCTTTGGTTCTAAACACCAAAAATATACACAAAAATGCCATAAACGTCACAGAACTCTGCAAAATATGCAAAGGGAAGTATTTCACCTTTGAAGGTGCTGGTAATGCTGACATTCATTTCCAGTGCACACAGAACAGCTGCAGCTTAGTCCTAAGAAATGAGCAAGAGCATTTTCAACTCATACATATGCTTATATTTACAAACAAATTCTTCCCATTTATGCCAATTGCTGAAAATTATTAACAGCTAAAAAATTCTGATGAAAAGTCAAACATTCAACTATGTTGTAGGTCCAAGCTTATTTGAAAAGTAGCAACTAAATGGAAGGATATGTTTTTTAAGTCAAACTGGGAAAAAAAAAAAGTAAAATAGAGGCAACTATATATATTTCGACTGCCTTTTTTAACAGTGACACATATTTTCTAGTAGCCTCAGCTCAGGAAACAATCAGTTGTGGACAGAAGCAGCTTCCTTGGAGGAGCTGCACTGCACAGCTGTCTGAGCAATGGCCAACAAGAAGCTCCCCATCACTCGAAGGCTGCCTTCTGACAGCCTGCATTTCAGTGATGGAAAGCATGATCCTTCCTACACAGTATGCACTGCACTATGCATTTAGTCCTTGGAGAGCTTTCAGAATGAAAAGACCATAATTATTACTACCATCATTATTATTAATGAAAAATACACATGTAAAATTAGGTTTCAAACACAGTGTTTTATAGCCCCTATTTGTCTCTGTGGACACACGCCATAATGGCTTTAACAGACCTTTAACACTCACTGACTAATTAATCCTTACACTCAGGACCCAGCATTGAGTTTTATTCAGTAAGGAGCAGAAAATAGCATCTGCGGATTGGGCTTGCAAGGTCCACTGCATGAATAAATTGACAGGCTACAGGAAGAGTTGGCATTAAACAGCTCCTCTCTTCCCCTCAGTACTCCTGCAAGAGCCTTCACCAGCCACTGAAGCTTCTCTTCACAAACTCCTCACATACAATTTATTTTTATTTCCTGAAGTGACTCTTTTCAACCTTACAGGGACTCAGTCTTCCAAATACATTGACATTGATAGGAAAAAATATTACAGGGACTAGATATCACTTTAAAATAGAACTGCATTTCCTATACGACCAAAGTATGCACCAGAAAATTCAGTTTGACTATGGAGAGCACAAACGAACCATACAAATTAATAGACCTCAGCAATTTGTCAGAAAAACCTTTAGGCTTCCATTTCTAACTCAGATAGGTTCTAAATATGAAAAAGCACAGGGAAAATATTCTGCAAAAAGAATGCACAAAGAGAAAATACACCACGCAATTTCTTAATTCAATCTTTGCTCCTCTTAAAAGAATTTTAAAGGTTTTGTAAAAGAATAAGCACAAAGGGTAAATTTCCCACAGCTCATTTGCATGACACAGTTATAGTCAACATAGCCTACCCAAAACTGTAAAGCTAGGCAAGCAGAACACCATCTTAGTTACAAAAAATAAAGTATTATGTATTTACCAGTCAAGCCTCAGTGGCAGAGATTTCATCAAGATGAACTTACCAAGTATTCTGATTTTTTTTTGCCAGTATAGGTAAATCCTGGTAACACTATGAAATTCCAGATCATGGTATCTGTTTCACTCTATAAAGCTGACTTCAAGAATAGCTTAATCCATTTCTTCTATAGGTAAATAGGAACCAAGCCTTGTGAGCTGCAGCACAGTAAGCAGCACTCATTTTGAGAGTCAAAACAACCTCCCTAGGCTGTTGCTTTACCAGGAAGGTCACAGATCAGTTATGGTGTATTTCTTACAACAAAGCATTTATTTCTCTGTATGCCTGTAGAGATAATACTTGTCAGATTAGCTCTTTTTCTTTGGATTCCTCACCACTGGTTTAGTGAGTCTGTGTTTCCCAGCAGAGGGCTATTAATTAAAGTCCAGTAGGACTCAGATCTGAGCTTATTAACGGTTGGATGGACCCAAGTAAAAACACATCTGCTCCCACACCTCACCCTCCTCTCCTTACTCCCCTTGTTTTTCCTCACTTGTTGAAGCACATTTTCAGTTTCCCACCATGAATTCCACAAAATCCTCCCTATCAATGAGCCATATCCTACTCTCAAGCCACCTCTAAGTGATTTCTCAAGCTTAAAGAAAGGACAGGGAGGTGAATCAACTAGGAAACAAAATCCTCATCTGCCAGCGTTTGATCAGTTACAGCTTATGGTTTTAGCTCCCCAAACATTTTCCCATTATTTAAAAAAAAAAAAAAAAAAAGGCTTGCAATGCTCTATGTATGAGTACATGTAAAAAAAAAAAAGACTTCAGAATTTAATAGGATTTTATAGGGACTCAGCTTTGTGAATTACAGTCATATAAAAAAATCTAAAGTAATTTCTGTTTGATTTGAATCCATTTATGTATGACAATATCTGCTATAACCTGACAGGAACAGTCCAGCTGAAATTGCAAGGACATGAAACTGGGAGCTGGCTCCCTTCCCACTTAACCTGCAATCATCTCAAATGTGGGAGGAAAGTTACCAAGCACTGTGTAAACCCTCCCTCCTGCTTTAGAATTAAAAGAAACCCTGGTATGAAAAAATATCCATTCGATTAATTTTTACTCAAATTAACCATTTACTCACAGGTCACGTTTAGGCTGAATTCTAAAGAGCAGTACATTATGCATCCATTTTAAAGCAGCATGGTGTAGAAAGAGTGAACAGATACCTCACATTCCTCAGGACTGAAACAGCCCTTGCCCTGTGCATCAGAAAACTAAACAAAAGGGAAATACAATTCCACCATAAGAAAAGCTGGAAAAAAACCAGCTGTATAATTCCAGTCTTTTGGTCCAGTTCAGCAGAAACGTAAAAACTGAGCCACAACATAGTATTTATGTATGAAGGGCATGGTTCAAGACAATAAAAGGAGGCAGGTCAGTATCAAACCATAAAATTGACTTTTGCACCCTCCTACCACAGCCTGACCTTCCCTGGAACTGTTTCCTGGCTGGGGAAGAAAAGCTAATGGCTGCTGTGAACCTACAACTGCATTACACACAGTCCTAAGGGACTGGACCAGATGTACCTTGATTCCTTCTGCTTCATGTACAGGAGCTGAAAAGAGGCAATGGTCCTTGGACCTGAATTTGTTGATGGCACCTCCAAACTGAAAGAGTAACAAGGTTTTTTTTCATGTCAGAAGAGAAATTATTGGTAAGTTACAATGCAATGGGCATGACAAAGAAGCTGGCTTAGATTTCTTGGTGTTGTTCTGACTAGAAAAAAAAAAAATCATCAAATGTCACATGAAATGTGTCAGAACATACACCCTCCACAGAACACTACCATGAAGGTGATCACAGTAATTTCATAACTATAAGGCGCACATCCAGGTTTTGATCAACATTTTAGTCAATAGGGTGCGCCTTATAGGTATAAAATTACTGTACACATCGGACATTTAATTACAGTAATTTCACGATTATAAGCCGCACCTTTTTCATTGAAGAATCCAGCCTACCCCAGTAGTGCAGCTTATATTCAGGTGCAGCTTATCTATGGACAAATCCCAGTGAAATGCCAACCAGGAAGTGAGAGCTGGCCGGGAGGGTGCCTGGGGCTGCCTTTAAAGGCTTCACTGGTCTATGAAAACTGTTTGCAACTTGAGCACCTGACACCAATTTGTGTCTGTTACTAATTTGTTACTTTGTTACACATGGATCCTCACTTTAAAAAAGAAAAAAAAAAAAAAGTGTGGTTTATATTCAGGTGCGGCTTATAATTGTGAAATTACTGTACTCAGCATATATTTCATTCTTATTTGCAAGCACCTGAACAAACATTTGCCCCCATCCTGTGACCCCAGTGCTCTGAAGTTGAACATCACTTGCAGTCACGACTGTTACTGGGAACAGGAGCCTGACTTCTGTTGGGACTTGTGCATGGCATGGCTGCTTTGTAATGCCTGACAGCTGGGATCTTTATAAACCTGAATTATCTTGCATCTGGGTAAGAATTTAACTGCACAAACCCCCAAAAGTTTAAAAGTGAAGATTAAACTAGTAAGTATACACCTACACAAATGCTGATTTTTAGACATGTAATAGCTTTTACTTTGACGTAACAGCTTCCAAAAATCAACTAATGAAACTGAAGGTCACTAAAATAATGAGTAAGGGTGAATTAATGCAGTTGAACTACTGTTTTAAACCCATGTGATTTTTTTTTTCTTGGTGTCTTCATTTAGATACACCTATACTTGAATTGTCTTGGTGGCACTGATAATTAGAAGTACTGTCTCCATTTCGACTTTTACGAACATATTTTTAAATTAATCTGATTATGTATGAATGAGGTTGTTTTGTTTAACCATGAACATTTCAAATTACCTGGATTTTAAAACTCTTATTGCATGCATTTCTTCTACAGCTCCATGAATTCTAAAGACTTTATCCTGTCCTGCAGAGTTACCTGAGGATAACTCATATATTTTACATTCTCAATATAAATGGAAGGATAAGAAAACTCCTCTCCACAGAGAGATCAGACTGGTCACCACACATACAATTCATACATACACATTTAGCCCATATTTAAACTAAATCATGCTTTGTGAACATACTGAAGTATATCACACAGAGAAGAGATTCCTCCCGTTACCCTCTGCATTACAGATCAGAAGAGAAGATTATTGACCAAAGGACAGCAACAGACTGAAGTCCTGTATTTTCACTTTACATTCTAAAGCAAGGTTGGCTCCACAATTTTCTAAAAGGAATGTTTATTTTTGACAGGTAGACATACTTTGAATTGCAGAAAACCAGAAATTCATCTTCTTACAGGTTTTTTATTTAATACAATGAAAGATTTACAGTGCTTAGAAGGATATTATGATCTGAATGAACCCATCTAGAAGACATAGCTAGTTCTTTTCTTTGCTAAACACTATAAAAATTGTTCATGGGACTGCAAAATATACTGGTACAAGCAATCTAAGAAAGAATCAAGTGACCGCAACAGCACACTCCAAACACAATTTTTCTTGTGCACCTGAACCATGAAGGAACTCATTGACTATTACAACAAAAATTCCTCTGATACAGGGCAAGAGTGGCTGAAAAGCCTGGGCTAGACCTTGCCAGTGTGAAGGGAGCCACATCCCTGCCATGGTGAACATGGGCCCTTCTCTTTCCTCGTGAAACAAGGAGATCCATGCTGCTCAGGGGCCTTTCCCCAATGGAAAACTGATTCACAGTTTGATCTCCTGGCACCAAAGGACACTCCAAGTAAGACAGCACCACTCTCATGAAACCTGTGTCAATTTTCAGAGTAACACTCCGAGGATCAATAAAAATTCTGCCTCTGGAAAAGATCCTCCATAGTGAATCCTGGGTTTAGCCAACAAGGCAAAGTCTCCAAGCACGCTCAGTCAAATACTATTGACATTTGTCTAGGAGTCACCCCAGGGCGATAATAAACCCGGATTCACAATGAAAGACATGTTTATCACTGACTTCTGAGATGTTATTCACACTTAAAATCAGAGTTAGATGACTCACTCCTAAAAATTTCTGCAAATTCAGCTCATTTTTCCTCCCCTTCTGACATTTATCTCACAACTCATATCTAAGGTGTGAGAGCCCCCACTGAGCCTCCACTGTTGTCCCTCTTGATGCCTACCTTTTCTATTTCTATGACTGTCTTTTGTTCTCCTCAATCCAGCAGTCTCAGACATCTTTATTAAATAAATTATATTGATAAAGCTGCTTGAACAGGAGCAATTTCCATGTCAATAAACCCCAGTAAAACAATGTCTTTGACTTCATCTTTGTATTTTTTAATTCTATTTTGCAACAACAAACAAAGCACTCTAATCTTTATTTTTCTAAATTATTATTACAGTTTTTGCGATGGATAAATGCAATATTTATTTTCCAGAAACACCAGAAAATCAGATGAAAACAAGGCGCATGGAATTAACTGAAGTGGAACTCTCCCTTTTGATGGATGGCTTGAAGTCTCACTAATCAGAGAAGTTTGCAAAATAATTTCTGATTAGTTAAGAATACATGCTACACAGACAACAGAAAGCGAACAGAAAAACCAACAGTGGAAATATTAGCTAATATAAATAAAAATGGATTACTAATCTAAGTGCAAAGATTTTTTTGACTTTTTCAGCTCACAATGTTATTCATGCCCCTGAGCAACTCACTTAATCTTTTTTCTCATGCACTTTGTCTGTAAAATGGTAATGAAACAACATCATTTATCCCACTGGTGTAATATGTGAGTTGAGAAAGACAAAAAAATAACAAAATCCAAACATCTCAATTATTTAAATAGGATTTGGTACATCAGAATGACATATATAATCTCAGTTTTTGTACTCTTCAGGGAAAAGACCCCATTAATTACTTAAAATCTATACATTTTTCATTCTTAAGCATTTCACCTCTGCCTCCTTCCATTTTATATCATTTTTAGCAACATAAAACATGAAGTAAAGGCATTTCAAGTTGTTTTTCTAAGACTTTAAATCTTGAGTAACTTCTCATTTACCACCTTTCACCACAAATTAATATGCACATCAAGACAAGTTCATTATCATTTAGAGGCTTGTTAAATAGATGAAAAAAGAACTGCATCTTAAAGTGCCCTGGATTATCTACTGGTATTCAGTGCTGAATAATTTTATAATTCATAATAATCAGTTTGCTTTTCTTCCTTTCTAATCGAAAAGCTCTGAAAGTAAAATTTATTTTCTTAGTAAATAAATGCTGATTGCCAGAAACCACAATAACATTTGCTTTCTGAAGGTAAGAACAATGTCTATATAAAATAAATAGAAAAAGCAATTAAATACATAAAACTATGATACGTATTTACATGGCACTCTCTAGAAGAATAAAATATTACATTCTTATAAAAGAAATAAAGCCAAACTCAGCACGTGCTTTCCTGCTGATGTGAATTTCACTTCCCATTGGGTTTGCTTTGACACAGCCCCAACAGAGGAGAAGTGAAAAGTGAGAAGAGAATTCAAATCCATGGGATGTATTGGTGGCCAAACAGACCCCAAATCACTGCAATCAAGCATTAATGATGTCATAATGAAAATGCTAAAATATAAAGTGACAGTTTTATAATGAGAACTCAGATATACCATGGCTATTAATTATTTAGGGTTAATTATTAGAAGGAAGAAGAATTAAAATAGGCACTGTGCCCTTAATCAGCACAGCACTTCAAGCTCCAGTCTCTTGGAGTTCAGTCACACACATGAAAAATACAGACTGGGAAAAAAAAGAAAATTTAGGTGGGAAAAGATGACACCACAAGCACAATTCCAAATTCATCCAGGGCTGTGCAAACAGTGCCTGCTGTGCTCAGCATGGCCTGAGCTTGAGAAGAGCAGTGAATAAAGCACCACACACTCTGCCTCCAGTAAACTCAGGCACCTTGGTACCCTTGTCTTTTCTATCTCAGTATTAATTTAGATAAGAACTCATTCCAAAAGTCTGTTTAATGCTTTCTCTTCTTGCTGTTTCTGCCCAGACTTAGCCTCCTAAAGCCCACACTGACACCTTTTTTCTTTAGTGTTTCAGCATTGTTCCCGACTAGCTTTGCTGATCTCTTCATCTTGGAAATTCTCTTCCACATCAGTCCTCATACCTGAAAATTTACTTTACCTTTTCAACGCAGAAGATACTGTCACTTCTATGAAATTCACTAGATATATATTTTTTCTGTGACTTTACAAGTCTTAATTTACCACTATCATACCGCACAGGTTAGAAGTCTTTAAGAAAGGATCACTGAAATTAAAAAATCAGAGGAAAAAAAATGTAATTGAATAGTGAATCTAGAGAGAAAAAAAGGGAAAAAAAAAAAAAACCACACAAATGCATTCAAAATATTTTGCCAAGATTCTTGCAAAGAATTCATTGAGAGAAAAAAAAATAGAAAATTTGACAGACACACTCTACCACCTGCATATCCAAAAATATCTGTGGATTTCAGCAGAAATATAAAACTTGGAGCATAACAGTCTCCTTGACAGTAAGACAAGAAGCCACTTTGCACAAGTGCCCTCTCTCCCCTCATCTGCATTTCAGATTACGCCGTATGTTAATTTACAACCTGGAGTCATAAGAAATTTAAGATAGTCCGTACGAAAATGTTTTTAAGTGGAACAGGAGGAAGTTAAATGATAAGAAATCACAATTTGCCCTCTTATGCACCAGGGTCTACTTCATCCTTTAGCTGCTCACTCTGCTAAAAGATTTCCTTTGGTTATTTCACGGGGAAGTCTGTGGCTGCCAAAGACGAAGTGCAGAACCAAACCACAGAACTTGGAGCTGCTGGCAAGAGCAAAATACCATTCAGGAAAAAGGCTGCAGAAAGGTAAAGTTTGTGCAGAGATTTAGCCCAGCATCAGCCTCTGTCTGGAAAGGTGAAGTGGTAAAGGGCTTTGAGAGCCATCATCTCTGTCAGACATTCTCTTACAAGAGCAAACAATAAATGAAGTACTTACTTTAGCTATTTTCTTACATATGAACAAGATGAAATTCAGCCAAACAATTTGGCTTTTTTTTTTCAGGAATATTGCAGAGCATTAAGTAAATTATATTGCTGGACTAAATGTAGTAAACATATGAGGTACAATACATCTTGTTTTTAAAAAAGCATATTTGCTATTCACTGATGATACCAATAACTTTGAGTCTGCTCCCTTGCTAAGTAGTCATAGAACCTCCAGAGACATAGATTTTAATTTCTGTTTTGCAAACAGTACCATAAACGTGTCCAGGAGCTTAATTTATTTAATCATTTGTGGAAATTTACTGTGCACTTCTGTAACAGCATTTTTTGATATGCAGCCATAACTCCTCTCTTGCAGCACAATATTTCCATCACCTGAGGAGGACCTAAGGTAAATCTCTATCAGTTGGAGCCATTTATTTGTTTGCCACAAACACAAGTAAACAAGCCTTTCCCATGCCTGACAAGTATACTAAGAACTGTATTTGCTGTGCTATCTGAAATGGTCACTCCCTCTTTTTATCTGGATAGAGAAGCTATGGTTCCCTTCCATGGAAATTTCCAAGGCCAGGCTGGATGGAGTCTGAGCACTCTGGTCTGGTGCAAGATGTCCCTGCCCATGGCAGGGGGCTTGGAACGAGATGTTTTTGATGTCCCCTCCAACCCAAACCATTCTATGTAAAGGATTATCAACTTCACCTGCTCCAACTACAGCTTCAGCAATCAGGATGAAAAAACACGATGCTGGGATAATTTAAATAATTTAAATTAAATTAGAATGCAAGATCATGATGTAATAAGAAAAATCATAAGTTTCAGGGGAAAAAAATGAATCTAAATTAAATCCCTATTCTTCACTGTTCCACAGCTGAGCAAATGGATACTTTAGATTCAATAACTCAATCAGTGCCATTTAACAATAAACCATTTGTATATTTGTATAATTTAAACACAGTGTTTCATCTGTAAAAAAAATCACCTCATAATTTTAGGTTTCTTTATTCTGTCAAGTCATTCTATTTATTCCAAGTTCCTCCTTCGCCTTCTTATTCTACAGATCATCACCACATCTTAAAATGCCAAAGTCTCTGTTTTATAAATATCACACCTGGATGGTTAAGAGGATAAATTGCCACACTTCTGAAATAGTTTTTGAGATACATTTCCTTCAACTGGATACTTAGATCCTCAGGAGTAAAAGAGATCCTGGGGAAAAACTAGATACATTCTATTCCATTCCACTTTTGCAAGCTGTAGACATAATGAGAAAAGAGAGAGATCAACAAAAAGTTCATGCTAAAACATTACTTCAGAAGAATTCTGTTAACAAGGACCGCTCTGCTCATGCAGTGATGGCCACAAAAAACACCACACAGCAAACCCTGAATAGACACACTGGGACCAAGGGCTAATATTGTTATGCTGCCAAAGAAATTAAGGAAGAAGATGAATTTAAGAGACAAATTAAGATGGAGGAGTCTGTCATGCAATAACAGCTTGCAAGAGTTACAAACCCGACATATAAAAGGCAAAGCTGAAATATTTGATAACCACAAAGGCAGCTTATTCCAAATACACTCTCAATTGCTGTCATTCTGCATTACACAAAATGCAAAAACAAGCTCAGGGAAGTGCAGTATCCCAACATCATCTCAGTTTTTGCACTGTCAGCCTCCCCAAACGTGCCTGGGCAAACCCCTGTGGGAAGAGAGGCAGTTTGTCCTCTTCCAGCAGTGCCTCCTACTTCCCACCCAGCACAGGACCATGGAACGCGGCCCAGAGCTCCTTCTGCTCTGAACATCACCATGGAAGCTTGAGGAGCTTTTTGAGGTGAATTCTACAAATCCAGCCTAGCCTCAGCCGTGCAGCACACCTCTCAAAAGCGAGCATTGGGCAGCGGGCTCTTCCAAGCAGCCCCAGGAATGTTAAAGCAGCCCCTCGTTTGCGGCCAGAGCCGCCGCAGCGCCGCAGCCAAAGCTTCGTTAGGTTTGGGAACCGGAAAAACAAGCACCAAGGTTCACTTGACTCCAGAAACGGTAAAGAAACAGGCAAACACACATGAGAGAGTGCTGCACTGAGTCAACAAGAGAGACTCACATAACTGAAGTGCTGAAGACATCTAAACCCACAATCTGTTGTGTACACAGTGATTTCAGAGAGCAAATAACATTTCAGTTTTCTGAGCTGTGTTCCGGTTGAATTGTCCACATTTGAGCAATCCTAAATACAAGTGCAGAGTTTTAGTCCATATATAACAGTAGGTAATATATATTTCCAAGTCACTCAACTTTAATGTTCATTCTTCTAATTAGACTTCTGCTGGATCTGTACGCAGTCTTATAAACCACTTTAACCTTATTTTAATTTTTCATTATGAAAATTGTAAATATTCATTAACTTTGGAAGACATGGCATTACAGCTGTGATATATCATTTTCTATTTTATAAATTCAGTGCTTGAAGCACATACTGGTAATATTGTTTTATTTTTGTAAGAATTTAGAAACCATCTGAATACGAGCACACACAGTTGCCCAGTCATACACAAAATTTTATTTGCTGTCATGATTTTAATATTAGTGTCAAAATATATTTGCATCAAGTTTAGCAGACACACTAGAAACTAAATCCCACCCCCCCAAAAAGATAAACTATGTAAATGATACTACTATTTCCACCAAAACTATGTAACTAATACTACTTTTTCTACCTCTCTAAATCTTTGGTAAAATTACTTTAACAAGAATAAAGTCCGGATTATCACTTTTTGTGTAGTAAACTTTTAGCATATTGTAAATAATTTTAGTCAAAGGTAGTATTTCCCCCATAGAGAGATTAAGTATCATTTCAGCTTTTCTTCAATATCATTCAAATGCCTATCTCAGGGACAGAAAAAATACAAAAAAAAAAAAAAATCAGATATTACTATGAAGTCAAATTGACTACCATCTATAAAAAGCTTTTTGGTACTCTAACTACATAATGTGAAAAATTATTATATTTATAATATTTAATATATTTAATATGTCATCATAAACTGCCATCCTTAAAACGCAGTACTCTACTGGAAATAATTTTAAAAAGAGAATATTGAGTTCTACACCAGCTAGCACAGAGTGGTCATTTGCTTGAAGGAATAACATCTATTCAATTTGCTTCTGACCTAAGTAGCAAAACCTAAAATACTGATAATTTTTACTTCAGTATTTAAACAAATGGAGTTGATTAATGTATTTGAGAAGAAAAAGTACTACTGAACTGAACTGAGTCATCTGCAACTGAGCCTTTGCCATTTCATATAATCAAATATGATTATGAATATCAATTTCATAATCAAAATGCCCACTTGTTTCCACAGACAGCGGACAACTTGCTCACTTCTAGGTAAAAACTGACCACAGTCTATTCTCTGGTTTTCACATGGAATAGTGGAAAAAAATACAGCTGATGTTACCCAGCTGCTCAAATTTCCTTAGCATTAGACATTTCTTTGTATTGCACAAGTGCTGGTGGAACTGCAAAACAAAACTCCTCAGCTGCAGTGCTCAGTGCCCTCTCCTTGAACAAGAAAATTTCTAAAAGGTTTAGGTGGCACCTGAATACTTTGGAAAAACATGCCAAGAGAAGAAACACAGCAAACAGCAACTACCAAGGCTCCAGACTTAAGAGTGGGTAAATGAGGCAATGAGGAAAGAAGGAATATGAGAGAGATGGATAGGGCGCTGAAAGATGTCTAACAACACAAGGATTGGCAAGGCAGAGCTGGGCTCAGAACATGGACAGGAGTAATGCTAGGGATAAGACTCCTAGATACTGGTAAGTTCCTCCAAGCAAATTGTTTTTTAAAGCTGAGGAAGAATCTTGCATGGCAATCAACCGAAGACCAAGACTCGACCTTCAAAATTTCACTGGACAAACTACACTGAAGAGACAATTCAGTGCTGATGATCAAACTGCTCTTCTCTTGCAGTCTTCTCCAAATAACTGCCTTACTTTGTGAAAGTAGTGATTGCTAAAAGGAACACTTGACTGTCTTAAGGAAAACAGAGTCCAGCAATATCATCAAAAGCAACCCACACCTACCTGTAAGCAAGAAAACAGGAACTGCCTTCACTGCTCTGTAAAGAACAGTTTCAAGTGTTAAATTCAGTTTGTAACATACAGGTTTTGACTAAACTTTAGGAAAAAGTATAGGATTTAACTGCTGTATTTTCCATAACGTTTCTTTTGGAGAGGAATTTATTTCTCCATTTTCTGGACTTGCTCAAATTCAGCTAAAATGAGATCTCTTCACTGCATTATGAAGAAACAGCCAATTGGTTTTTTTTGAGCTTTCTGTATCCATTTTAACAAGGTTCTACCACACACACAAACATCTGAGCCCCACTCCACCTCCCATATTAGCAGCAGCATTCCTCAGAGAGGCTTTTCCCCAAACAGTTTTAAAAGATATCTTTTGATTCTGAATTAAACAGGATATAGAGATTGCCACCAGTGGAGAAGCAGGAATCACAAACAGCTATAACCCAACTATTCCAAGGAAGTGTAAGCAAGTAATTACAAATAAAACTGCTTACATTCATGCAACTTGTTTGGCAACAGCAGCATAGCATAAGGAAAGCTGCTACAATTCATAACAGCATCTTGTAATAAAACAGCTTTGTGCATCCCTCTCAAACTGTTTAGTGTTCAAATCTCATCAGATGGCTGAGTAAGCATTACACTTCGGGACAGTAAATCTCTGTTTCCAATATGGTCTGCATTCACAGACATGTACTTTTGCATTCACTGCAGTCACTTCCAGCTAAGCACTCATATGGAAAAAAAAAGGCAATATATAAAAATATCTGCATGCTATTTTGTCTGATCAGCTATCTAGACTCAGAAATCATTCTGGAACCTTAAGGGATGAGCACCCCAACAGGAACTGTCTGCTACCAGCAAAAGCTAATTTGAGGTTGGATTTACAAACATGAAATAGTATGAAAGAACCACCTTTATACAAGTCATTGTCTCTTCAACCTGTCTTTATCCACATCACTGGGCCATATAGGGCATTGCCATGGCATATTTCACTTCCATTGGACACAAACTAAAAGGTAGGAAAGGGTTTAGAAACCCCACCAAGTTGAAATTCATGACAGAAGATGACACTATGCAGGCAGATGCTTGAAGAGCTCCACTTAAATTGACAGACAGTTCACAGAACAGAAAACTGACTTAACTTCAGAAGCTAATTAAATCTGTACAGAAAAACACTGGGTACTATGGGTGTTCCAATAACACAGAAAAGAGCATCACCAGACCTAATGGCTAAAACTGAAGCCAATTTCCAAAACTCAGAGAGAAGCTGGCATCTGCTTTTAATGTGGAGGCTGAGTTCCCACAGTCACTACCCATCAGTGGAAATCATGGATTTTTGGTCTACTGATGTTTCCAGAACTTCAGAATGTGTTTAATTCAAGAAAAGATTGCTGGGATCAATGTAGAAATAATCTGATGAAAATTAATGAGCAACCCAAGGAAGGTAACTGTATATCCTCTGACCTGGAACTCTGAATCCAGAGACAAATAATATAAATCAAACAGGATAAATGCTGGGCCCTGCTCACCCAATTATATTCCCTTATAATTTTGTTTTTCTACTGATTTATAGACTTTAAATAAATTTGTCATCAGCACTTGGATTCAACTCCAAATCTCCCATAGCTCTCTAAGGAAGACAATGAGCTTTGGGTGGTACTTTTATTTGTCTGAAACTTTCCTTATGCCCTTTCTTACTGTGTGAAGTGTGTGTATTTGGGTCCAGCCACAATATTTTAAGAGCTTCTAGAAATCACACCATACATTGGAGGTATTAGGAGAACAAACAGGGAGGACAGAGGAAATACAAACAGAGCAATCATCGCCAGGGATCAACCAGCTGTCCACTGAGTCTGGAATTTAGTCCCCTGTAGTAAGACATTTCAAAAGAGTATGGGGGGAAAAATAAAGCAGAAAAGACAATCACAGAGAAAAAAAAAAAAAAAAAAAAAAAAAAAAAACCAAAAAAAAAACACCTAAAACCTGGTCCCAATGCATTTGAGCAGGGAATTTGACTCGTGCTTTGGAACACCTCTGGTGCTTAACTCATCCTCCACACACTCCACTAAAATACAAATATCTGATCCTTTCCTTATTTTTTCTGAAGATGCAGACCTTAAACATGTGGCATTGGAGATTTCAACAAAGTACAATCCAAAAGAAATGCTGTTGTACATGAAATATTTGCTGAACTCTGTTTTGTTTAAATAATTCTTTCTTCCTGTTTTATGAGAAAAGAGGAGGAGAAGGAAAATGGCCTAATTGCTTTTTACTAGAAAACAAACTTTAGAGGAGTTCCCAAAATCACAGAAACAAATGGTATTCACTAAAGCAAATTCAGGACCACATGTAAAAACACATTTTCTGGAACACACCTAGGATGCAGGGACAGATGCACAATTCAAATCCAGATCAAATGTCAAAACTTTTTAAACCAATGTTAATAGGTGTATTAGAAAAGAATCTCTGTCCATCAGTTTGAGAACACTCACAAATAATCAGCCTCCCTTCCAAACACTTCCTGCTGAAACCTTTTGAAGACAAGACATAGAAGGTAGAACAAATTTGCAAGATTTACTCAATGTTAGTAATTTTCCTTATTAGAATTAATAAAAGATCAGTTTCATTTAATGTATCTTTTATTAAGAATAAAACTCACTTCATCTCCATGGAGTACATTATTTCTCTGTACAGTAGATTTTAATCTGAGAAAGAGCATCCACAGATGTGTGTAAACAAACCTCTTAGAAGAGCGTGTGCTCATGTGTGTGTCAGAAAATGGAGAAGGGTTTATAGGATCAAAAATTATTATTTTCAGTATCCAATGTCTTAGAATTCTATTCCATAGCAGAGTAAAGGGATGAGGGAAAAAAAAAAATACACAAAGGTTTTGTTCAACACTCAGCCAGACCCCAGCACTACAAGACGAGCAAACAGGGCTTTTACTGAACAAGATCATTTTGCTTGTTAGAAATCTGAAACTATGAAGCATAGAAAGCGTATTTCCTATTTTGAAGTTCTTCTGAAAAGGTATTTGCATGAAAATGGTTACTATGCCTATTTAGGGTAGACCTGAGGTTTTTAAATTTTTCCTTTTATTCTGTGTGTGCTTGCTACATGTTGATAACATCTAGTTTTGAAGTTATCCTTTGATATGTGGGTTACACAATGTGCATGTAACTTTGCAAATGGTTTTAAAAAATAGAACCTAGTTTAACTTAATCATCAACTAATGAGGAGTGAAGAAAAGAAGCATTAAAAATAGAAGTTCTTTTGGAAAACTAAATAAAAGAAAAATAAAAAAGAAAAAAAAAAGAAGAAAAAAAAAGGAGCATAACTTTATATATACTTATATATTTGCATCAGAAATCCCTGCATTCTAAGTCTCTAATTTAAACTCTAAACAGATGCTGATTTTTAATAATGATCAGTTGTGGGAAATTTCCAAGAATAAAAAGTTATTCCCTGAGAGAAACTGTGTATACAGAGAATTCTCATATTATATCTAGCTGTTGTTTATTCTACAAATACATATTAATATTAGAAGAGAGCTGTGTTTGCCAGCACTGGTGTTATGAATTATTACTGGAGTTCTCATCATCATCACAGCTGCTCAACAGGTCCAGCAGGTGAGAAGAGCTGAAGATGAACCTTTGTTCAGTGAGTCCAGGTCAGACGCTCAGACTCTCAGTGCTCAGCCCAGGAGCACCCAACCACACCCAGCAAAGGAGCTCACAGTGGATGAAGATATAAAATGGTGACATGCAGAGAAAATAGGATGGAAGGAGAATGTGAAAAGAGAGAGACTATCACAACTGATTTAAACTACCATTTGCACACCAGAGAGCTTGCTGCTCAGAAAAAAAAAAAAAACAAAAAAACCAAAACAAACACACAAATAAAACCAAACCCTCAAATATTACAAACCAAAGCAAAGCAACACAACAAACCAAAATCCATAAAGGAGAAAAATCTTGTGTATATTTAAAAGAAAGTACCCAAAGACTGAAAGTCAATCCCATGATGTCTCCCTGGAAATCCACTTCTAAATATATTTTCTTCTGGTGTTTATTGTGACTCAGACCTAATATACACAAAGTTTTGGTTTAATTCCTGTTTATCTGATCATCTTGCTATTACAGCTGAAAAGGGCATTTGACTGATATTAGAGTATAAATCAGAGGAGGAATGTTAGATTTGGGTTCAACTTTCTTACCTTTTCTTTTCTTAAAAGCATACTCACAGAAGGCTGCAGTAAAGGTTTGCACTTTTATTTATTTGCTAGTCTAGTAATGTGCTACATGGCTCCATTATTAACAACTTCAACACAGATGAGAGCACAGCTGAAAAGTACTTACATGTTTTTAAATTACTTAATAAGAACTTTATCATTTTGTATGATTTGGGGAGGGAGAGGGGAAGGGAGTGAGGTTTTATTCAGCATCTTTCCTTTATTAAATAAGGTATGCAAATTATGATTTTTATTTCTCAATAAGACTATGCTTTCTAGGCAGGAGAAATTGAAGGCAGTTACCTCACCCTAATAAATATTTTACACTGGGATCATGTTTCTCTCAGGTCACCATTAAAACCAAAGTAAGCCTTGATTGAGGAGAAGTGGAGGTTCCACATGTACTGGCTAGAAGAGGAAAGTTGCCTTGAGGACTTTTCCCACAGCAGCCACCCTATGTCTGATTCCATGTTAAGGAATCTGCCACCTTGCCTCTTCCCCAAATTTCCTTTGATTACATAATCGTACAGATATAACAAAAAAATCAACAAACAGATTGCAGAATGCCACTCAGAAACCTTGCACGACCAAGGAAAACTAAGAATGTGCTTCAGCTCTAGGCACAATACAAGAAAAAAGTTTTATTTGATGTCTTTAATCCAAATCCATGTATCAAAACATTTCATTTCCAGAAGGTCACAGGTCCTGGAGAGAAGTATTAAAACTGTAATTGCCAAAACTCAGTTGAATTTGGAAGGGATACATTAATTTTGATGGTACAGCTGAGGATGACTCAGGTTTGATGACAAGATGATCAAAGATCTCATCTTGGTGTTATTGGGAATATGAGCAGTGAGAGAAAGGCTGGTCAGCCAGAGCACCTGGAAGAGCAGCTGTGGTCTCTGAGGAGCAGCCCATCAGTCACTGTGAACTGTTAAAAGCTTCTTTTAACTCTGAACACCCTTCATCCCTCTCAGGAAAATACTAAAAGAACCCAACAATAACTGTTTCAGACTTCTGGGCTCTGAATATAGCTTTTGTTATTAGCATTTCATGGACAAACCATGATAAAAAAAACAGAATGAGTGCAAGTTTGTCTTAACAGATTTTTCCAAACCCTGTAACATACAACAGGCAACAGCTCAAAAAAGCTCTGAGCAATTCCAGTGCTATGGTTCAAAACCCAAATATTTTGCAGTAAGTCAAAAGTGTTTAGCTCTTCTAATAGAAGAGACAAAATACTGAGGAAAGTATCTGCAATTCCTTAAAAAAAGTCAAGGGTTTTTTTAATACAAGAACAAAAAAAATCTCTAAAGAATATTTATTTCAAGCATGTTTATTTCCCACAGAATTTAATCCCATCATAACGCCCACTCAAAGCTAGAATAAGTTTAAATGTATAAATTCCTAGATGTCTGCAGCTGGAAACTGCATGCACGAGATGTAATAAACAGAACTTCCTACTATATGAACCTCATCTTTTATCCATCTAATGTTAATATAGAAAGTGAGAGCAGATACCAAATCTTAATCCAGATCTACCTCTCACATTATCTCAAATTTCATGTCAGTAAAACTGCACAATCAGAAAGATACCCAGATTTCAAATGCAAAGAATCATCATACAGACTTATTTTCTAAAAAATTGCTTTCTAAACTTAACAAAAGCAGGAAAATAAGGAGTTGCTACTCATTATCTAACCAAAAATTACTTTAGCTCTCTAAAATAAACACTATTTATTTAGACACAACAACACAGACTAGTAGGGGAAAAAATAACAATAAGAATAAAAAAAAATCTGAGCATTTCAATTCAGTTACCAACAATTTGCATTCCCCTTCATAAAGAGGGCAGAGAAGAGCACATTAAGAGCAGGGGGAGGATGAACAGTTGTCAAATCAGTAATCAAGAGAAAAAGGCCATTATGAAATGCTGAATAATGACCTGCAAACTAAAATGAGGCACTTGATCTGAAGCATCAATCATCCTGATAGGGAGAAGTAATATTTAGATGACTGCTGTACAGTAAGGTAGAACAAACTGCAGTGAAAATGGCTCCAGCAGCTCAGATGTTCACGGTGCACTTTGATGCTTTATCTCAGGTAAACACCTCTAAGCAAAGAAAGACTCTCCAAGAAGAGAGATTATCCCAGAAAACAGAACTGGGTGTTTGACAGACCAAGCACAATGCAAACACTCCCACATGTCTGTAGACAAATATGAGAGAAATGAGGGATTAGACGAGGGCTTAATTATCAACACTAATTATTAGATAGTTTGATTTAAAGGTGAAGACAGACACTGACTGCTGTCAGAATGTTTTAAACAGGATGTGTGACATGGTATCAGGTATAAGAAATGACCTTGCACTGAACAATTTCCACAAGTGTGATAACTTCCCAATCCCTGAGTCAGAACATTAGAAATCTGCAGCAGAGAACGATTACATGCTGTTAACAAGCACATAAACAAATCAGAAGAGTTTCTGCATTTAAATTATGGTACATTTAAATTATGTACCAGATGCTTTACCTTCCACTGAGAGGGGCACAGCACCTATACCTTTATCCATCAAGCCTGACTGTATGAACCATATCTGATTCTTCAACTGACACTAAACCAAGGCTTTTAATTCACATGCCATATCTAATTGTTGATTGAATGCCAATTTAACCTGGCTATTTGGACAAGTAAGCCAGATGATTAAACACAGTTCCTATGAAGCAATGTTCACAAATGGTTTCAGCACACAGGCTTACAAGTTCTTGAGGCAAGCAAATGCCCAAAGGAGAATAAAGCTACGTGTGTACAGTGCACATTTACAGGTTTTTCAAGTAAAAACATTTACGTTTTTAATTCATTAATCCACTGGACATAGCAAGGACTATTTTATAAAATAAGATTATTTCCCTACCTTACAAGTTCATACAGGCAGGTTATTTCAAATATTAGCTGTAGCCTGGAACGCTCAATTACAGTCAATTACAAAAGGAATTACATGGGTTTCCTCCTTTCCATTTTTATGAGGTCAGGGGTGAGCAGCGACAAAATGAAGTCAGAGGAACCAGCACTCCCATTCCCACAGTTCAGTTACACAGCATTCAAGAACAGGAAAGGAATTCCAAGGCACCTCTGATGAATGATTAATGTATGTCGGCTATATGGGTTTTTACCATAACAGTGTTTTAGTTGTCTTTTCAGTACGGATTCTGTGTTAAAGAGAAACACATCTGGGTGAAAATTGTGAGTGATTAGGGACAGGTAATTGGAAAATGTCACATTGTATGGGATAGGGGCTACTTAGTTCCCTTTAGTTAGCCAGCAACACCCGGCTGGTGACACAAGCAGAAGGAAGTGACGGGGTTAGCCCAAGTTATAAAACCCCATATAACCCAGTAATAAATGCCATTTGCTGTCCACTACATTGGTGTCAGTGAGCAGATAACTCGAGTGGCCTAGGATTGGCCACCGTGCCGTTCCTGAACCAGGTCGCCAGCCTCAGCGCAGGCAACAGAAAATGCTGTTACCATTTCCAAAATTACCCTAGGAAATGGGATACCAAGCTACTCATTGGCTAACCCCAGGATCTCTGCAAAAGACATCCTCTGGTTAAGGGTCATGGCATTTGTGTCTGTCAGATGTTTTGATCAGTGAATCTTGGTTTGCCTCACCTACAAACTGTGGATTTCAAAAGTACCAGAATGCTGAGAAAAGAAAGACTTTGCTACTTTAGCACAAAGCAGTGGAAATAATGGTAAAATAATATCCATTCTCCTGGAGCTCTTTCATTAAAACTCCTTGTAGCAGTGCCATGCTTTAACAAGGACCAGACTGTCCACCACGGATTACCGTAAAAGAAACCAGTTCTGACTTCAAACATACCTTGTCTTGGGAACTCATCTGACTCCCTGTGCACCAGGTCAGACACTCGATTTCCGTAGTGCATCCTGGTGTCATGGTCATAGGCCTTCAGGGTCTCACTGGAGCTGTAGGACTTCTGGGTGGGCACCCTGCAGTCCTCGCTGTCCAGCGAGGAGCTGGTGTAGCGGCACTGCTTCCCGCAGCGGCCCCGCGTCAGCGAGCGGTGCCTCCTGTCCTTGATGTCCATGACTCAGCCAGGCACGGCGCTGCCACCAGAGCCACTCTTCCCCGTGGGGTCAGTCACTGCCACCTAGCAACAGGAAAGGACGACAAAAGAGTAAGTCATGCTGCCACTACAGTTTGTTTTAGTCTACTTTGCCTGACTTGTCCTTGAAGAACAATGCAGCACAGATTGAGAAGAAAGGGAAGGCCCACATGATGCATCCTCTAGAAATTGGACTAATTGACCTGGATGGGTGGGGAGAAAAAAAATTAAATGCTGTAAGATTATTGAATTCCATCTAAATTACTGTATCATCTGAAAGTTGAAAAAATAATGATAAAACAAAAGCACTGTCATCTTTTGATTTTTTAATGAACTCTGGTAACAACACAGAACTGACAGAACAGTATTTGTTTCTTTTTGCAATAGAAGAAAAGTAGGCTCAAACCAGCTTTAATTATTTCCATTCTTCCTGCAGGAGGGCTTGCAATTAAGACAGAAGCATGCAGGAGAGCTCCAAAGAGGAGATTATTCCTATTCAGTGTTAATGCATTACAGAGCTGTACATTATCCTTTAACAAGGTGTTCACAAGCAGCAACAACTGATTTTATTGCCCCGGGTTAACACTTATCCCAGGCCTTGCTCCGAAGGTGGAGAAGGGCTCTCCAGAGGTCTGTCCCAACCCTGGCATTCCTGCATGGCTGGGAGTGTCTGAGCACACTTTGGGGATTGGCTGCTCTTGTGCACCCCAGAACGTGACTGGATGAGTTTTTCACCACCCCTCAAGATGATTAGTTTATCCAACTCAGCACTTGGAGCTCTTGAAAACTGTCTAAATCTCTTCTTGTTCAATAGACCATAGAGTTTCTTACAGTGTGCCTAATTAGGACACCCTTACTGTGGCATATAGACTTTAATATATGCATCGTTAGCATACAAAAACTACAAAATGAAAGCTAGTGTAGAAAGGAAGAAATACAGTAAAAGCACAAACACCCTACCCACTGGGGTACTAATTATTTTCAGTTGGTATTAGTATGTATGTCTTTCTCTCACAGCACACTATGTCCACGTCTGTGCTAGTCCTATGAAATCCTCATGACAAATTCTTTTGCCAGAAATTAAATCTTCTCAAATAAAAAAATACTCAGATTTGCTAAGAAGCAAAAATTGGAACAAAACATCTTGCTTTTCTCTACATGGCTGAGGAGGTGAAGGAATGGTTCAGGTAAATTTAGCTGGGACAGGTAAAGAGCTTTTCCCTGCCCCGTCCCCTCTCAGTCCAGGTTCCCTCTGCCAAGCCCACCCAGCAGAATGTGCCCAGGCCAGAAGCTTTGCTTAAACCCCCAAAGCATTTCAGCAGGGATTCCTTGTGCCACCTCTGCCACCTAAGGAACAAAGTGCAGCAGAAGATGATAAAACATGCAGAAGGCAGCCAAGCCTTTCATTGTGGTAGTTGCTTGCACCTGCAGGAGAAGAGGTCACAGCACTGGCACAAGTGCTGGCTAAATCATTGCTTTCTGAAAGACATTATGGTCCTAAGAGAGAATAAATGCACTTGGCCAGAGGAGCTGGTGACTTAGAGAAAAGGTTTCTTGCCTTCATTTAGATTTGACATTTAGCCTTGTTGTGGTTTCTGTTGTTTTTTGTTTTTTTTTTTCCCCATTTCTGTATTTTAAAGAAGAAAGGTAAGTAACCACAAGAAACAGCTGCTTTAAGCCACCCACAGGTGTTCTGCAACCTGTGAGGAATAAGAACTGTAAACATGCATACTTTTCTTCTTCTTTTTCATTTGTTTTTAACATTTCAGAGGGGGAAAAAAGTCACAAAACAACACGTACAGAAAAGCCAAAACAAAAGCAGAGACATTTGGTACTTGAAACTGTCAAGCTTCATTTTATAACTTCAGATTAAAGAGAAAGAAAGATTCAATGCACGTTCCTGTTTCTCAACTCTCTGAACACAGAGAGTCTAAGCTGACTCCTCCCTATCTGAATGTTTTAGTTCAATTCTTTGGTCCTGTAATATTGATTAAACTGGAAGGCACATTAACTGTAAAGCATATTAACACTGGTGGCACAAACAGTTTCTTGAAGTTTCAGGAAATACACAATCATTTAAATTAACACTGCCTGGCTCTTTGACCCCATTTTGATACTCTCTCATCAAATTCAGATATCAATATTTCACAATAAAAAACACAGAAAGAGACATAAACACTACAGCATTGAGCAAAACCTGCCAATTACTCTCTGGGAGTCCTCTTGCTGCAATTCAGCACAGAAGCCTGTCACTCCATATGAATTCTATATTGTCTGTCAGTTCTGACAAATAAACAGCTCTTTGTATTTATGACTGCTAAACTTAAAGCTGTCTGGCCTGATTTCTATTGTTTCTGAAAGAACATTTAATTCCTTGTTACTCTAGTTAAAAGAAGGATTTACTGTGACTGAGATAAAACTACTGAGTTTTGCCAGGACATTAGCTTATTAAAGCATCTTCTCAGGCAGGCAAGAGTTTTTGAAATTGTTCCCTCAATAACCATTCTTTTGTAGAGTTTTGTGCAATTCCCCTACAAAGACAAAAATAAAAGGAGATGGTAAAACAGTGTTTCACTGCTGATCATGCCTGGAAATATTCCTCAGTCATCTGCACATGCAGAATGTGAGGTACAATGTCTGTGCTACAGAAACCACAACTGCTAACCCAAGAAAATAAGTGTAGAAATGTCCCAAGATTTTTACTTTGATCTTTCATAAGGAAAATCTTATTAGAAGAATCAGACTTCAGAATAATTTGGTGAAAAACTTGATTTTTATGATACCAGACTATTAAAAATTTCTTTTAATTAGCAAAATTTCTTTAATTAGCAAAGTTCATGCTAATCTTAGTAGGTCCTTCAAATGCTATAGACAAAATGATAACATTTTTACTGGAATTTTTGTTCAATGTCATTTTCACATTTATTAGATTAGTTTTAATTTTTGTTTTCTCATTTTTTCATTACTTGAGGACAATTCCCAAGCATCTGAGACTAAATACATCTACCTGAACGGAACAAAATTCTCAGAGATACTTCTCTCCTCTTCACTTTGCTTTGGGGATTTCTTTGAACTTAAAGCATCCAGGCAAAAACCAGTTCCAGAGCATCATGCTCAAACCATTCCCAAAATTTAGACAACAGTATCAACATATATGGCTTAAAACACAGCAAATTAGGTTGTGAACCACTCGTAGAAAATCTGTTTCACTTTTTCTTTCATGCTTATATTAAATAGATGAAATACTGAAATACTGATTCAATTCAGTGCCAGACACCTTTCCTGTTAGACAGTGAAATCTTTATGTATCGTATTCCTGGAAAGGTAAGGAGTGATAGCCTCGCCTGGAGAATAACGGTGAGATGCAATTTGAGTTCAGAACTCTTGACTTGCCTGTCTCAAGGGCACTCTGTGAATGGTTTATTTTGAGTAATTGACCTAAATCGTAACAGATTTAGTAATTTCTTTTGTTTCAAAGGATTTAACTAATATGGCTCATTCTGACCCACTTACACTACAGAGCAGTAAAACCACTCACATTTCAACTGTTTTTCTCATCTAATTTTAGTTTAATTATTTCAGAAACACAGGAGCTCTAACTTTGAGAAAGGTGTTTATTCAGAAAATATTTATTATTTATAACAGCCTGCTAAAGGGCTGCTCAAGTTTTACAGGAACACAGTCTCAGCTGATCTGGACCTACCAAAGCAGTCAATCTAAAGCAATAAACAGCTGGATTTGCTGCTGATGTACACAGATCCCAGGTGCTCCAAGTTACACATGGGTAATACACTTCTGACTCACTGTTCACCCAATATCCGATTTATTCTGGCTCTATAAAGCACCTGTGAACCTGAACATGACTTTGGCAGTGGTAATGAGAGCCTAAGTAACTGTGGGCAGCGCAAGGGCATTAAAACAACTGCACATCCTACAGGGACAGCAGAGACCAGGGGGGAAAAAGAAGAGAGAGGATAAGAGAAGAAAAAATGGAGAAGAGAAATGAAAAACAGTTTTTTGCTTAGGGGGTTTAAAAAACGGACCACTCCCTTTTGTGTTAGCACAGCCAAATCAATAGGAGGCATGGAGGGAGGGCTCAAAATGAATTTTAATGGCTTGACAAAGCTTAGGCTACAACTCCCTGTAAATTTAAAGTTGATTCATGTATTTATCTAACTCAAGGTATGGGCTTGTTTGCTGTATTTTGTAATGATCCTGAATGATTACAGTGTACAGGGCCATTACCACACAGAGCCCAGGAATCTCTTGAAAGTTCAGGTAAAACAAAGAAGTTCACATTTATATTGTGCCCTCAAATCACCTGGCACAACAAAATTAAAACATTACAATAGTGCAGACAGTATTGGAAACAACCATTTTTCTTTTTTTCCCCCTTTTTTATTTCTTTTTTAATTTAAAAGTAGCACACCATGTACCAATCAGTTCATTAAAAAAAAAAAAAAAAGTCAAGTCTCTTAAAAACCTGGACTCCTTTTTAGGAACAGCAATTGGAAATAATCTTGTGATTCAGAGATTCAAATGCTGTTCATTATTTTATGCAAAGACTGTTTTTGAAATGAGAAAATGCAACAATTCAGCTTTGGTGCTGTACAAATTTTCAGGCAAAAAATTTAAAATGGTTATTGAACTGTTTTATTTATTTCTGATTTTAATATTAATGAAAAAGAACATTTCAACTTCTGGATCCTCTCTATGTATTAAAAAAAATAAAAGAAGCAATAAATAAAATGAAATTTTAAATACTACACCTACGTTCACCACAATAGGTGCACTTTGTTAGATGAACTAAAATTGATGATAAGCAAGGTGGTTTTGATTTGCACCAAAAATCAAAGTACATTTGGACTTTGGAGTCTGTTTGGTGTACCTTCATTTTTCATTAATTAATTGATCCTCTGAATTTTATTTTTTTTCC
>VRYO01000617.1:2825386-2903045 GCA_009812075.1 Sialia sialis | reverse complement strand
CTACCGGGAGGTGCAGCTTATAATTGTGAAATTACTGTAAGTTGAAAATTAGATATACTGAGTATGACATGGTAAACAGCTATGTCAGAACAGTTGTGATAAATGATTCAAGTTAAGTAATACAAGGCACACAATGGTTATAGGCATTCTTTGTTCTGTTTTACTGCAGACAAAATCTGTTTTATTTTTTCCTTTTAAGAAATAAAAGCTCTAGGAAGTATTTTCAGGCTAAGGGCCATCAGTACACACAACAACAAAATCAAGCACTGAACCAAATATTTATCCCACATGTTATTATCTGTTTAAATAGACATGCTTTTATTTCTACACTCTCTTCAGAGATTTCTGTACTCCAGGAACTTCTTATAAATCCCAGAGCTGTTTAAATCTATTATGAAAATAGCATTCCATTAAGAAAATAACATGCCATTGAGAACGGATGAAAGCCCAGAAGCTAGGAGACAGTTTTTGAACAGTGTCCCATCATTCACTGACTGCTAAGGATTACCCCCTTATTCTCCCTGAATTTGTTCCCCTTTCTCCTGGGCAGAGGTCAGGGGATGTGAGCTGTCTCTTCTCTGTCCCCAGGAGCATCAGAACCACAAATGGAGAGTTTCTTTCTCAGAGGTCAGCTGAAAATGCTGCTAGACAAATTCAGGCACGAAGTAATAAATTTTCTCAAATGTGGCTTCTAGTTCATGCACAAGCTGGGGAGCACCATGGAATTGGAAACCACACCAGCACAATTTTACTATCACAAACATCTGCAGTGTCCCAGGTCTGAGGCTAAGCATGGCACACATGAACCACCCAAATCTTTGTGTTCAGCTGCTACAAACCAAGCGCTTTTCCCTCTCCTAGAGCATGAGAAACAGCAGATTCACAAATAGTATTCGCTTAGTGCCTCAGTAGCCCAGAGAGTATATTTAGTTAATTTTTCTTGAAAATTACTTGAAATCTACTAAAATATTATTGGGATAGTTGCTGATCATCAAGACAGATCAATCGACCACCCTGCTGATTCCCATCCTAGAAACTCCAGCAACCATGAGGAGATTGTGTCAGTCACTCAGAGGTGGAGAAAAGCTCATTTTTCAGTAAAAAGCTTATAAATCCCCCAAAGTGCTACTAAGCAGAACATTGCTAGTTATACAAAGGAGGCTGAAATCACTTTTTTTCTTCCCCGATACACAGAGGCAAAACCATACAAAATTTCCAAGTTTTTCCTATTGAAGAGTGTTCTTCCTTCTTTTCTGGGTGAGGCCTTAACTATCCCCCACTCCAGAAAAAGAAAAAAAGAGATTTTTTTCCCAGGGATATTTCCATTACTAGCTCAAAGCTGTTTACAGATACTTATTAGGCTTTTGAACAGCCACAAGAGCTAAATCTCTATTACTGTTGTTCTACAAAGGTTAATACCATGAAAATAATTCACACCTGAGGTCACAAGCTGAGTTTGCTGCACATTTGAAATCCCAAGTTGCAATGCTCGATTTCCTTCTCCCAGTATAATTGTTATCTACATACATCTATCGCTGTATGCAGTCAGGTTTTATATAAATAAATAAATAAGATCAAACCATAAAACAACACAAAAAGCCAAGGTCTAAATCATTATAATTACTTAAAATTAGTATAGTTGAACAAGTTCGCATAAGCTATTTAAAGATCAAATACAAACCAGCCACATCAAAAGACTAAGTTTGCCAGAACTAATTTCCTAAAGAACATTGTTACTCTTTTACTGCCTAGAAAGAATAAACAATATTATCTGCTGCTAAACTGCCATTAATGAAGAAAGGTAGAATAATTTATCACTGTATAATTAAGACAATGCCATTAAGCATGCTTTAACGATTCTGTATAATAGTTCCCTATCACTAGAGAATACTTCTGAAAGAGGGAGTAATTGTCTAAATAATTTTTGATTAAGTCCTTGATCAAACTGATCCACATTTATAGAAGTGAGACAGATCTAAATGCCCATACAAGGAGTAACAACTTGCTTTATTTAACTGTCCACGGGCGATGCACTTATTTCATTCTAATCCAAGGTAAATGCTGTCTTTAATTAACTTAATGGGATTTTCAACCTTTCCAGCAACGAAGCCAAGACATCAAGCTGCTGGGAGTTGTACTCCAACCATTCCCCCTCTGTTTTGCTTTCACCAACACTCGGTCATTAGTTCACTTAATTATTCACCAGCATTTTCCAGTGTACTGACAGTCCTCATGTCAGGCTCCTTTATCTTTTCACTTTCTCAAAAACTTTATTTATGCCCAGAATCCATTGTGGATTTGAATACTGTCCATATCCACCAGCCTTTTCCCTCACACCCACGCTAATCCATCAGCTGTCTCTGGGAGCTCCTGGGCATGGTGCTTCGTACGAGACTCAAGGAGCTTCATTTTCAATATATGACTGTGCTAGCAAGCTGGAGAAATGTAATATCAAAGGATTTGCACTTCTCTTGCACCCATGCAGGTCCAATGCCAAGAATTTTAAGACAGTTCCTTCCTAATTATTTTTCGCTTCCTTATGTTAAAACACTCTAATTCTACACCCATTGGGCACCCCCACTCCTGCTGGCATCAACAAAACCTGTACCACTGGGTACAAGATCAGCCAAGAGAGAAACACCAGGAATGTGCCTTTCATTCCTTGTTTACAGATGAATACACTGTGCAGGGGAACTCTGCCAGAATCTGAGATCAGCAAAGCTCCTGTGCACATCTCATCCTACTGTGAGATGATCAAGTTGCCTAAGAAGTTTCTTAGCTATTTTCAGACCTCTACAAAACTATTCTTAAAACTCATCAAATGTAGAAATCATGCAAGCAGTTATGGATTTAGGCACTTTACTTATCATTTCAATCAAGAACACCGCCTGCTTTTCACTATACACTTACACCATCTTCTCCCATTCTGCCTAAGAAACAGTCCCTTTCTTTCTTTAAAGCTTCCACAGAAACTCTCTTGCTTCAAGTTGATACAAAATATTTTAATTTGCTTATTAACAGTAGGCTTTAATACACTTTCTCCATGCTAGCAGTGTCAATCTATAAACATATTTTTTCTAGAAGGCTTTACTAGAGACCACCATTAAGGCTGTATAAACTAATATCGTAAGAAAAAATCAACAATATTTTAAAATGCCTAATAGTATTTAGTAGAATTTCAATAAAGCTATTCCAAATTCCACATGTGAATAATCCACTCGGTTAAGCAATGATACTCTATTGGAGAAAAACAAAGAGAAAAAGAAAAAAAAGAGGAAACAGGTGAGAGTGTTTCTATTTGTGTTTCTATTCTATTTTCTCGTAGCCTTATTCCTTGTGAGTTCTCCACCTTTGTAAACACACAGATTTTATCAGAAATAACAGCTTCCTGAAGTGATTCTTTGTTTTAAAATGTTCAAGGTAAGCAAAGAAAAAGTTAAAAGAAAAAAAGAAATAGGAATGGGAAACAGCAGAACATCATGATAAGGCACACAAAATGGATGACACAGTATCTCAACAGCCTCCATACAAGTATTTGCTGAAACATTTTAAATTTTACATTGCCTCAGCCAGCAATGAAACTTTGCATAATGAAGTAAGAAAGCTACACTGGAAGATTCTCAGCTAACAAGTGTTGTTCCTTCTCTCAATACAGGAAAATTAATTGCTTTGTAGAAATTAATTAAACCTTGCCGTGATTGATACAATGACTACAACTATTATAAAAAATGACCAGCTGTAACTCAAAATGTCTGGAGTGGATTTGCAGAGTCCACACATTAAGGTGTCAACAGGGATGGCACTGAGACCTTGCCACCCTGGTCCATCCAAACAGGCAGTGCAAGGTTTATTCACACGTTAGCACAGCAGAAGAGGACACAGAGAGGACCTTGATTAATGGAATTTTTAAAATAAACTCAGTCAAGAAATATACACTTCTAGAAAATCAACTAATCCAAGATCACAAAAAGCAGCAAACATCTAATAATATTGCACAGTAACTGCAGACATCACCACATCCTCTGTTCCATCTCAAATCATGCAGAAAAAGGCCCCAACCCTCTGGAAGAAAAGCTCTCTGGAGAAAAGGCCACATGCTTCAGCAGACATTATCTTCTGTTATCTACTAGTCATTCAGGACAGAACACGTACTCTGATATTCACTCTCACACTGCAACTTCCTCCTGCAGATTTTTTATCCAGGACCATCGTTCTGCTCGCTATCTTCTGGCTGTGGGTGTCTCCAAGGAAAGCTGGCATTTGCTGGTGGGTAAGGTTTCCTCCCTGTCCCTCTGCCAGCAGTCCCTGCTCAGGGGGCTGAGTTGTCACAGAGAAACCCATCCTGGCTCCTGAGCTGCTCAGCCCCATGTGAGTGATCCTCATCCAACACCCTGCAGGGGCTGCCTGAAGGCAGCTGGGGACAGCAAGGGCTAAAGCTGCACCAGCCCAGAACAGGGGAGCTCACGTGGGGATATCTCAGATAAGCTACCACGAGAAATGCCAACAACCATCTCCCATTCACCATCTGTGCCAGAGTTTCACCAAGCAAGAACAGTCAGAAAGGAGAAACAAGTTTTAAAATGCTCTTAAAAGTGCATGGAATCTTTGCAAAATCCATTTGGTCCTTTCTTTCTGTTGCCCTTTCACAGACTGAACAATAACCAAGCTGCAATGTCTAATTTCTTCACAAGTCTAAGCTCCCTGCATTAAAGCCAGCCCCCACAATTTTGCCATCTGCTGCCTGGATTGCCGTGCATCGAGCACAGAGATCCCAACATTCCTCAACTGCCATGGTCAAACTTCCCAGGCAAAGCATCAGCACTCTGTGACAAGGAATCAAACCTAAGGGAACTTGGCAAAAAGAATTTAAAGCAAATTTAAAGCAAATTCTGTTTCACCTACCACATTCAGTTGTATCATTGACTCTTGCAAAACAAAATTTATCACTTCAATGAAGATTTAAATCACACTTGATTTAAAAGTAAGTATTCATTGTATCTGTGCAGCTATACAGACATCCTGTTCTCCATCCACAATATATGAAACTGATAGTGTTTTAAAAATGCCTATTCTACAAAAATATTGGATAGTTTGAACAAGTTTATCGCTTTGTTTTTCAAAATAGAAAATTATCTAGACGTCCAAAGCTTAGTTGGTTCTTTTTCTAGGGATTAGATGTTGAGTACAGAGAACAAAATTAATAACATAGTTTAACAAAATTTACCTTGTGAAACTAGAATTCTCTGTGGTCATAACCAACTTGTTTTAAGTTAAATACAAACCTTAAAATGCTCTCTTTGTTCCAATTCTGTATTACCTACCAAGGTAAATGATTTCTTGTATCATTATTTTTAGCAGTACTTTACAGATGGCAATAATGCTGCACCAAGTTCTCCTCCCACAAAACAAGATGTTCATGAATTGGAGCAAGTCCAGGGAAGGATGCCAGTGTCTCAAGGGACTGGAACACAGGATCTACGTGGAGAGATGAAGGAACTGGACTTGTTTAACTGCAGAAATGGCCAGCAGCAACCTTGCTGCTCCTGTGAAGCCACAGAGAAGAGAAAGATGGGGCTTTACTGGGGGCAAGTAAAGGGGAGCGAGAAACCACCAGTGCAAGCTGAGGTACAGGAAGTTCTGAACAGAAATGAAGTGAGTAAAAATCACTCTGGGGACAAATATGTGCTGGAGAGGTTGCTGCAGGGGCTGGGGAATTTTGCTCATTTTCAAGACACAACACACAAAGCCCCTAGCAGCCCAGTCTCAGTTCAACACTGACACTTGGATTAGAGGAGCTCCAGAGGTCCTTTCCAGCCTCAGTGATCTGTAACTATGATGTTCTTAATTTAGGCAAAGTTCCATAACCATTAAAAAATCAGAAGAACCAAAAGAACTATTTATTTTGGAAACAAGCCTGTAAATAAACACAGAAGGCAAGCTTTGTAAGCAGGCTCAAAAAGTCAGGGGTCTTTAAAGTAAAAGCTTGCAGGTTTCAAGCTGAATTGCAAACCTGAAGAACACAGTAAGGCAGAGGCTGCATTCTGTCTGCACACACGATTACACACCGGTGTCTGTGTGCTGTGCAGGGAACATGAATGGGCTTTGCTCCTTCAGTTTCACAGTACAGATATTTGAGGGAATAGAGTTCTAGAGTGAAGAAAACACACAGGAACTAAAAGCACAATTTAACAAAAGTAAGAAGCACAAGCTCTATCACAATTCCCAAGACACTCCTGTAAGCTCATACGTTTCCAAACATGTCACTTGACAGTGTTGCCTTTGAAACAGTCCCTTGAAAATGTGAAAACAAACCCAAAAGAAAACAACTCTGCCATATGTTGTGATGACACTATCTTAAATCTAAAGAAAACACATGAGAAGGAAATGCAACCTCTAACACACACCTCTCCACAAGGCAGAGCCACAGGCTTGTATCATGTAAATCAATACAAGGCCTATTCTCTTTTCACTGAAGATTTTGTCTTTTGTTTGGAGACCCAGGAAGCATGGCATTCATCTGGGCCTATCCTATAGATACATCCAATGGCCAACTTGAGACCTGTGTGTGATGCACAGACATATGGTACATTATTCTGTCTGGAAATCTACAGATCATTGCAAAACAGAATTAAAAAAAAAAAGGTGATCAAAACTTATATTGTTATATTGACTTACCAACACAATCCTTCCATTTCCATTGCTGAGTATGGCACATACTACAGGTGTGAACCCACAACTCCACAGCAGTCAGTGGTGTTTCCTGTTCCTGTACAATCTTGTCTGCCAAACTTCAAAAGGTTCACTGGTTTTAGTCAACATGGGCTAAAATCAACTGGCATTTTGCCTCAGCTGGACTGGTGGGTGCAGCTAATGTTTTATTTTAGTCAAAGCATGGATTTGGAGAACATGAGCTCCAGGTCTGGGACTAGAGAGAGAGCAGCTGGCCAGCAGAATTTGAAGGAAGGAATAATTTACTGATATCCATTATGTGAGTTGATGTTGGCAGTTGTTGAGACATGCAGAGTCCATAATGTGTCCTAATTAACCACCTTCTTTGTAACTACCCCATCGGTGGCCCAAGTGAGTTCCCATCCATGCTGGGCCATCCAGAATTTCACCCTGTATTTCCAAGCTCATGAACTCACCTCACACACATCTGGCTCTGGCAGTAGTCACAGCTGCACCTCAGTCCTCTGGACAAAGAGTGCTCTAAGTAACATCCTACTGCACCTTCCACCAGTGATTTTCCTAATGACCCACCCTTGAAAGAGTTGCTTCTCTTCCCCTAGACAAGCACTGCAATCTCCTATTTTAATACCAAAGTTATCGAAGCAGAGGAGAGCAAAGTGCAGCAGCCCTGCTGTTTAAAACCGCCCCTGGTGCAATGGGTCATTCTCCCATACAGGCAGTGGAAAAAGAGTCTCCTGTATCTGTGCCTCTCA
The DNA here is from genome assembly GCA_009812075.1 of Sialia sialis. Lineage (NCBI taxonomy): Eukaryota > Metazoa > Chordata > Aves > Passeriformes > Turdidae > Sialia > Sialia sialis. The sequence continues at coordinate 2,895,603 of VRYO01000617.1, read as the reverse complement.
GAGCAGGAAGGAAACTGGAAACAAATACCATAAATGCTTTATTATCCTGAACTGAAATCAATAAACTATGAACAGCTGTAACCTAATTTAGTAGCAAACAGAACTGAAAAGATATCTGACAAAGCTTTTCATATACATTAAGAGCCATCAGATTGCAATTTTAGGTCAATATGAAGACACACAATAACCTAGACTAAAATGATCTATATACCATTACCAATTAATTCAGTTCCCCAAATTACCTCAGTAAATTCTAACTTCCATGAAAATTTTCATGAATTATTAAAATAAAAAATAAAAGGTAAAGAGGAGAAAAGAAATCTCTTCCTTGATACCATTGTCACTGACAGGCACATGTTGCTCTCCAAAAGCTGTTCTGCACAAACAGTGGTGGAGACTGTGACCAGCAGCTCCCTGAAGGGTGGATCTGGGAGCTCAGTCCATGGCAGGGGGAGCTGCTGCTCCCTCATACTTCCCAAAAGAAGTCTCCTGTCCAAAAAAGAGCAGGACTGGTAGGTGTGTATTTGGGTGTTTGGCACAGCCAAAGCCACTTAAAGTGGCATCTCTCCCAGCACTGCCATGGAGATTTCATGCAGCACAGCAATCCCTGCCAAGGCTCATTCCTCTTGCACTAGCACAGAATAACAGGTGATACAAAAGACATGCAGGCAGTGCAGTGCATCAGGCAGCAGGAGCAAACACACCCTCCATCAGTAATTCCTACTCCTCCGGGAAAAAGCACTCCCCGAACCAGACAGCTTCTTACAGACAGGAGTTCTGTGCTTTGAGAAGCAGCTGGAATTGCAACCAGAGAAAGAAAACAAGTATTTGTTCAATTAGAGTGGGTAAAAAGCAAAATGAAACAACCAACACCAAACTGAGCCTGTGGTTAAGCCACTAATATTCCTTTCAATTCTACCAGCATTAAAGATACATGATTCATTATTTTTTATTTCAGCTACCATAAAGCACATTATTTCCATTTACATCACTCAGCTTTCCAGTTTCATTCCCATTTCCTGAGAGGCAAGATTAAAAAAAAAAAGACAATTCCCAGACTGAGCAAGCACACTAAGAGTTAACTACTGAGAAAAGAAATCAAGCTTCAGCAATTTAACAAGACTGTCCAGCTTCACAAATTTGATTGAAAAGTAAATTTTAAGATCTGCTACACATACACACCTTACAAATTCATTTGCTTGAACTTCTGCAGTATTCTGTTAAATAAATAAACATGCTATTTATTTAGTTTGGCATTAAGTCCCTTTCACCGTTCTCATAAAAATATTGTCAAGGAGAAAGCAGTTTGCATGAATCCTTGTTCATATAATATCTATTTTTTTAAAGATATAGTTTTAGTTTTCAACTTCTGGTCAACTTTCAGCTTCAATTTTCAATACTTTTTGTTAAAGTAGCCTGATAGCATAGTCCTGAACTAAAATAATACAATTTTTAAAAGGCTAAAAGGAAAGTAAATAAATTTTTAAAGAGTAGTTCACAGATTTGGATTATCTCTGCAATTTTGAATTGATGGTAACATCTATATATTAGAAGATCTGCAAAGGAGAGATTCTAAAACACAGATCTCAATGCTTGGGGCAAGTCCTCAGGAGAAGGACCTGTTATGACCTCAATTGCAACTGAATTTATGGAAGTGGAATAACCTTTAACTGAAAAGAGTGATTCTAAAACATAAAATAAACTACTTATATTGCATTTCCTAGAAATATGTTCAAGGAAATCTATATTCTTCCATAATATCTTGATGGAATCCTCAGTTTTCCAGGTGGCTGGCTTAAATTTTGAAAGCAGTTTAAAAGTTCTAGCCTGAACAAGCAATGTTTCTCCTCTCTTTTACACGGGTGAAAAATCATAGATATGTGCCTTTAAGTCATTTATCCACCTGAAATGTTTTTTTATAGTCAGTATAAAAAACTTACATGAGGCTGCTGGAATATTTTCCAATAATCAAGACTACAGAATTAGGAAATGTCCCATTTAGAAATTGAGTTTTGAATGATAAGAAGGAAATACAAACTGGTCCACAGAGCCATGCCTCCATTTAGACTGCACTAATGTTAGTTCTGATACAGAGCAAGTGCATCACCAGACAGATGGTCAGATCAGGACTTCAAATATATGTGACTTCAAAATTTTAATTCAACATGAAATTGTGACATATCAGTTAATTAGATTTCATTTAATGAAGAATCAGAATGCTTTTAAAAGTTATTTCTTTCTATAGAGAGATTTCTCCATACTTCCTAAAAATTCCAGAAATTTGATAAGTCTAGTGATAAGTCTACTTATCTGTGTAGAACCAGGCTAATCCTCACTTTGCAAAATAGCATCAATTATCAGAGGGACCAAAAGCAGATTTCTTTATCATTCCCACTAGGAATTTAAGCAGGAAAAGGGTCATATAATAAATTCTACTAAATTTCTACTGAAATGCACACATGAGATTACAAATGCTGTGCTCAAGCTCCACAGTTAATCGAAACCTCTGTGATTTATTTGCACAAGAACCTAGTACAGTAAAAACAGACAAAATAACAACAATGGAAAAGTACAGTAATTTCACAATTATAAGCCGTACCTTTTTCATTGAAGAATCCAGCCTACCCCAGTAGTGCAGCTAATCTTCAGGTGCGGCTTATCTATGGACAAATCCCAGTGAAATGCCAACCTGGAAGTGAGAGCCAGCTGAGGAGGGTGCCTGGGGCTGCCTTTAAAGGCTTCACTGGTCTATGAAAAGTGTTTGCAAGTTGAGCACCTGACACCAAACCCAGCTGTCAGTGATTCTGTTACTAATTTGTTACTTTGTTACACATGGATCCTTGCTTAAAAAAAAAAAAATTAAAAAAAAAAAAAAAAGCTGCTTATATTCAGGTGTGGCTTATATATGGGCAAATCCTGTGGTCTACCCTGCTGTGTGGCTTATAATCAGGTGCAGCTTATAATTGTGAAATTATTGTATTCAGGGCAGCAGAGCTTTGCTCCAGATCCGGGTGTGTGGAACGAAACCTGTAACACAGGAGGTGCCCAAAACAGATCCAATGGGCAGCTAGGCACAAAATCTGTAGTGCAGCAAGTAAAACAAAAAGATTTAAAAGGAATACAATAATTGATTTTTAAAAAACACCGTAAATAAAGGAGTATGATGCACACATTTCACACAGACAAGATCACAAGACTTTCTTTTACCATGTTTGTAATTAGAACTTCATTAACATTTTGGGGGTGTAATCTGCTTGTTTTTGACCCCTTTTTGTGCCTGAGCTTTTACAAGCTTCTTAATTTTGAGTGTTCCTCAAACCCATCTGCACTTCTAGAAACTGTTCTCTCTTTTTCTCTTGATTTCACAAATTCTAGGCGCAGTGCATATGCAAATTCTCCTACAATTCTCCCTATAAATGAATCCAGCATGGGACAATAGCACAGATTTTCAGAATTCTATTTCTCATGTGCAGTTCCAAAATTACTAAAAGTTAATGAGTTTCTACAGTGTGCATTTATATGCAGCTCTTTGAAGTAATTACTAGTCAGGAAAAGTCAATTGAAGAAATGGATTGATGAAAGAAAAATAACTCCTACACTATCCCTGTACCTACAATACTTTTCAGTGCTTGCAATTGCAATCCTGGATCCAAAATGCAATACAATAAACTCCATATCCAATGAGCAATGCTAACCAAAATGATGAATTTCAAACTATGCTGAACATGCCATAAAAAGTGGAGTCTAAGGACTTTTCTTCTCTGAAAGGTAGGTTGTTGGGGTTTTTTCTATCAAAATTCAATTCCCTTTTGTCTCCAAATAAATAAGATTTTACACACAACTGAGTTTATCTGCCTCAAATCGATTAAAACATTAAAATCAATCTTAAAAAAAAAAGTATAGTTAACCAATCTGATTATTACTGCAAATCTTGTAGGAACACAGATGTGCTGAATATGAATTTCACTGCTTGAAAGGTACTTTGGAATGTGTTAGGCATTACTAGAATGCTTTCAAAACATGTGCAGCCACCTACAAAAAGTGTTCAGGAGCTTTACACTGTTTGAAAGGAAGAGCTTTTTCACAGGATTAGTTTTATAGCAAAGTCTTTTTAGGCAAATTTCAATGAATGTACCGTTCACATAGTTTAAACTGAATTCACCTATAATTCAGTATTTGACAGAGCTAATGCTTAATTGTTTCTAAGGAGTCTGCAAACAAAAATATTTCTTTTTTTATTCCCTAAACATTTCACTAAAATTATATTTTGCTTTGTTTTCACATTAAGGATAGAATTTGACACTTTAATGGAGAAAAGCAGCTTGTGCTGGTTGCTATGCTTCTAATTATTGTACTCAAAATTTTCTTTGCTTTATATCAGAAAGAATTTAATGAGACATTTTGAAATATAGCACTGCTGCTGTAGAAGAGGCTTTCTTCCAAGAAATTCTGGTTCACTGTCTGAGCAACTCAAAGCAAGAGTACCTACCTAACCAAGGAGCCCACCCCAGCAGCATGCAGGTTTGAATGCAGATGTGGACACAACTGGATGTTCTCCAAAGCTCACCACGGGCACAACTGTTTATTGTTTTCAATCCTACCTCCTCTTAGATCAGATACCAGACACTATTTTCTATTTAACAGTGCTAGGCTAATAAACACTTTTCAAATAATGTAATAATCTACTGTGTAGATCATCAGAACCAGTTTTATCTTCTTCACACAAAGATAATGATGATTATCTCTGCAGCTCCCATAAATCTTTTTCTGAGTTGACAGAGATATGTGGATTTGCATCACCTGAAGATTCTGCTAGTTTCTGCCCCAAGCAGGAGTAAAATCATGATTTTCAAAGCTCTTTTTCAGTGAAAACACAAAACTGCATGCCAGGAAAAGTCTTGGTTTTGTCAAAAATTTGTTTGCATTAAAATTTGAATACATCACTTAAAATTTCAGTCAACTCATCAGAGTACACATTACAAATCAGTTGATTATAAATTTCTCAGCAATGGTGAATATTGAAATCTCCATGTCCCTGAAAACATAAGCCACCATCCCACAATACCTGTGATTATGTCCTTTTTTTATCCCTAAAGCTGTGCAATCTTTTAAAATACTTTTATGAAGGATTGTCAGCAATTCCACCTGCACGCAAATGATGAAGAGAAAAAAATTATAAAAATTAAAATTATAAGATTTGGAACTTGTAGCCCTTTATCACAAAAGTTGAAATGAGTTACTCTAAGGTATTTCCAAAGAGACAAGGACCAACACCCTGGCAAGCTGGCAAAGATTTGCATGTAAGCATCAGCTTAGTTCCCATTTGAATATAAAGGTTTTGCTCCTCATTTCCCCTTACACATGATGTATACTAACATTCATGTGAAGAACATTATTTTTTCCATTAGGTACATACGAAAATGGGAGAATAAATTCTGCAAACAGGGCAGACAGAATGGGAAAGTATATAGTAATTTATAATGGACTAATCAAACAGCATGTATCATGTTTTTATAACCTCCCATAGACCTCCAAAGGCAATTACAGCCGAGGATTTTTCAGAGTTAACATCTGACTGAGAAGGAAAGGTCTGTGTACATCAAATATTAAAAACAAAACCACTATAAATAACCTCTAACTGAAGCACAGCCCCAGTGACAACTAACATTCTATTTTTCTTTTTCTCTCATTTCTGCCCCTTGACATTCCAGTGTGAAGACTGTAAAAGAAAAGATGGAATATATATCTATAGAATGACCTAAAATTTTCCAATTCTCCTGATGTTACCAGTGAGGGGAATGTACAGCCATGTATGTGGCCATTGTCGTCACATTCCAGTTTCTTTACTGCATCAACAAATAAAATTGACCAGAAAACAGAGCAGTGTTACTGCAATACAATCCTGCTACATAATGTGTAACAATATAGAAGACTTTTTCATAGTATAAAATAAAGACTATTCCATATCTCTCCTAAAGTATTTGTAAATTCTATCACAGATTAAGAGGTGGCCCTAACTATCTGAGCACCACTTGATACTTGCTGTATGTTAATAGACACTCTCTTGAGTAGCTGTGCTTGAATATGTTATAAAGAATAAAAGGAAACACCGTTTAGCAGTGTTTTTAAAACCGTGAGCAATTTCCATAATTTGTGACAGTTGGCAGATTTCGATAGTATCTCACATTGATTTTTATGTTTCCAGATGACAATCATTACACTATTATCTGCAGTTTGAGTAGTGGAACCTAACCTCCTAATTAGGATGAAAAACTGCTTCAGTTGCAACCCCAGTAAGTCACAACAAGTCGATAATTTTAATAAGAATTAATTTTAAAAATTCTACAAGGTTGTATTGGAAGTTATTCTGGCATGTCTATTGATTAACACTTGGTATTACATCCTATCAAGAACTCATTAAACACAACATCAATCTGAATGCAATATTTTGGTATTTCTTAGATTTTTTTTTTCATATTTTACTTACTATGTAGAGTAAGAAAAAAGAACAAAGCACTAACAGATCATTCAGGTAAAGCAGTTTTTTGATTGGTGTCCTGGCTTCACACTGCACTTGAGAGAAATATGAAGGATTAATTTACTCTGTGCTATACTCAGACTAAAAGGGTATATGACTGAGAGCTGACATTTCCTTTATTTGTCAGCATCAAATGTCCCAACAAATCCCACAAATTTTCAAACATAAAATATCTTGTTTCTGCCACGTACAGAATCGGCCATGTCTTGATTACTGTGGCCCTCTTTATCTTGATCCCACAGATATTCTTCCTTTAAGGAATATGTAAATCTGGGGTATGTGCACTAATGGCGTGAAGAGATATCTTCATGTGCCACTTTGTGCTTGAATTTGAAAGAAGTAACAGTACCAAACACAAAATTTGATTTTTGAGAGCTGCTGAAATAGTAACATTTATGAACATCCACCTAGACAAACTTGGAAACCATTAATATTAGCTATAATATAATTATATCTATTTAACAAAAAAAGCTTTTACTAGCCCTGTTTCCATTTGTCTGAATTAAAAAGCTTTTCATGTTAATATCAGAGGTTTACCATTAAGAACCGACTTTTTTTTTTTTTGTAGAGACATGTATATTCCAATAACAAGGTTGGAAAGAAAAATGAATTTCAGTGGAAACACAGTTGTGATGCTGCTGTAAGTCTGATGCTGCTCAGAGCTGTGAGCTGATGCTAGGTGGCAGTCCTGTGTAATTAAACACCAACACTTCTCTGCATCTCATTCACTCCAGGCATTTTTCAAAACAACCAACTCCAATATTTTGAATGATAATTTAAACAACAAACACATCTCTTTCCCCCTTTACTTTCACCTCTTCAGAATTTCATTCCTCATACACAAAAGGTCTCAAAATGAAATTTCCTATTCATAAACCTGTGTTCTAGCACAGCAGTGTTCTGTGAAACAGCTCAAAGAACAGGGGCAGACTGCAGTACTACACCCCATGCTCTGGTATTGCACAATTTCTAATTTGTGTGCAGGTTCTGACCTTGCTTTTCCCTGCATCTCAGAAACAGAATTACCCCATGTTTGAGGTGTGTACTTCCAAAACCTGTTTAAGTCTCCATATGTGTTTGATTGAAGAGCTCATTTGAATCATTTGATCCCTTTAAATGCTGCTGCTTTTAACAAGTTACATGTTCACCGTGGAGTAGCTACAATTATTTGTACCTACCACATATAAAAAAGGTTACAGCTATTTTCCTAGACAGAATTTCGGGAATGTGTCTCACTTTGTACAATGTTTATTTCTAAAAGGAAAACTTGTTTGGCTCCCACAGTCACTTTACAATTCCAAAAGTTTTCCCAGGTAAGGCAAGTCAGCCTCCTGCAAAAGCACCGATGACACAAAGCTGGCAGGGAAAGTTTCAGCACAGTGAGCACTAAATAAATGTAAGAACAAACCATGTCAGTTATAATCAACTTATTCCACAGGGAGAACTACTTATATACGATACAGTGCATGTACATAATACAGTGAGGTTTCTTTGACATTTGAACACACCTCCAAACAGGGAGGCAGAAGAGATCTTATTGTATTATTAATACAAGAACAACATATTTGTTTTTACTGTGAAACAGACATTTAAGGACCCAAGAATCACTGATTATGTATGAAGAGGTATCAGATTTTTCTTCCCAGGTTTATTAATGTTGCTCACACATTTATTGTATTCATTACAGACTACTGGCTGAGATGTGCAGAGTCCCAACTCAATAAAAAAGCAGAGCAGTCGATTAGGAGGCCTCAAAATCACAGCACAGAGGCTTGCACATTAAAATAGGAACATGTAGCTGCTCCCTCACTATAATAAATAAACTTGTCCAAAACTTCTTGAGTTTGGTTGCAAACACATCTGATGTCAGTGGGTCCCCTCAAAACCAGTTTTTGTATCTAACTGACCTTATCCTTCCTTTCTAGGAGGTTGATTTGATGTTCTAGGAGGTGTATCCACAAGCTCCTCCTTTCCAGGTAGTAGAGACACCACTCTACATTTTATTATTTAAATATTCTATTTATTCTGGGTATTTCTAGTGCACAACAGGGACACTGTGGTGTCCAACCATATCTACAGAATTCTCAACAATGCCAGAGACTGAGCATTTCCAATACACACATTGGTTTCACTGAGTTATGCAACACAGTGAGAAGAAACCAAGTGTGTCCCCAGAACACAGGAAGAACTACTTACTCTGACACTACTTACCCAAAACAACAATTTAATCGACAGGAATGTTAAATAGTAGAGTGGTTATTTTAGAGTATGATATTAACATTTGCACACGAGAGTGCTAATTTCTGAAGCTGATCCATCACTGAGTAATGTGACTGCCTGAATTCTCCTAAGGCATGTGAGCAAAGTTACCCAGGAACAATAAAAAGAGGTTTGTAAACAATCCACATCTGCTGTAGAGCTGTGTCAGTCCTGTAACACCTGGTCTTGTGCCACTCTGCTGAATGAAGGCTTGAGGAACTCAACTGCAGCTGGGAACATTTTTCTCAAAAAACTCATTTCCTCTCACTACTCAAATAGTAACTGTGGCCCCCATGACCCTGTAAAGACCACGGCTCTGCTTTTCAGCCCAGCATCTCAATCCAAATCATCTGAAACAGAACTCAGGTAAGGAACACTGCAGTTCCAAATCCCTATGGAAAGGATCATATGCAACACCATTTTCTTCTACTAACATCTCTTCTACATCTTTCCCACTGAATCATAATCACTTATTTACTTTTTAGTAAAAGGTTAAAGCCTTTCTGGAAATGACAGCAAGCCAATGTACTGTGTTTTTTTTTCCAGAATGCAACAGTTTATAATTGACTGCTTATGTAGTAATTGCTCTATTTATAGATCTTATTTGCAAGAGAAAAGTGATTGACATCACCTGGTATTAATGATAGAGGGTTTATTTCACATTTATGACCTGAAGCTTCTACATAAATGGTTTTCCTTCCTAAGATGCTCATCTTCCACATGAGTGTAGGGAATATATGTATGAAATTACATGCCGGCCTTATCTTTTATACATTATTGAACAAATATTACTATTCTTTCAAAATTATTTTTACAGACTTTCTGTAACTACCTAAGAAAGACTCTTGCTAGTGCAGCAACACTTAGTAGTTTTGATCTCTGCCTTTTGAGCATTCATGTTGGCAGTGCTGCTTCTCCTCTAAGTATTCCAGTACAGTATGGATGGCACATCCTTTAATTTTGATGGTCAAAATCTCTGATGTGCAAACAAGCAATAGCATTTGTACATGACAGAAAATAACTAAGATAATTGGCAAAGAAATTAGGGATGGAGAGAAGAACTGAGAAGATCGTGCTTCTCTAAATTCTGGCTCTCCAGTGGAAGATGAAAAATGTAGCAGGAAAAAATAGTAAAAGACCCTATAAAAGTATTATAGCCTTATATTCTCCAGCAAGATGGGTTTGAACAACAGCAAAAGTAAAGTGACGACACTGATCAAAAAGTATTTCAGATTGTAACCAACAATTACATTTACCTCTCATATAATTGTGTTGAGGTCAAGCGAGAATAAACATTCATTGTGTAAGGAAAAAAATATCCACAGAAGGCTTATAAAATTCCAGTGTAATTCATCTATTCATTAAAAGGATAATAAAGACCATGGCCTTTGAATTATTGTGAACTTACATTTCTTTTCCATGCTTTTGTTCTGCAACTGTAGCTTACTGGCATTTTCAATCAACAAAAAGCCACATACTGTAGAAATGACTGCAAAATATTTTCTGTCCTTCATTCATTTGTTGAAATACTTTTTAAGAGATGAGAGTTAGAATTTGATTACACTTAATCCCTGGCAACACCTTCCTAGAATCCAAACCTATAAATTGAAGAAAATGCTCTGCTTTTATACAGTACAGTTGTTCTTCTACACCAAAAGGGCACTTAGGTTATTGCTAAAGAAATTATCAAAATAAAAATCAAGGACAGGGATTTTCACTTGTGAGGCACTGTCTTCTTAATGCCATCACAAAGCAAAATTTTCCATTTTGGAAAGTAGTACTGGGTTGATAAGACAACTTTACAAAGCTTAACAACTTAATTCAAGGCATAGCTTCATTTTATACAAGATACTTAGGAAGTACTAACACCATGCTGCTCACAACAAACCTTTGAAATTTATCAAGGAACATGCCTTTGCCCCTTAAGAGAGTTTATTTCGTTTCAGCAGGGCTTTAGCACAGGATTTTGCCTCCCCTCTGCCCCCCTGTGCCTTGGCTGGCACAGATGATGTCAGCACAGCAGCAATAATGCTGATTTAAAATGAACTTTCTCCAGACAGGTGCCCTCTCTACTGCCCCAACAGAGCCCAGGGAATGCCGAGGGGGTACAAAGAGATGGAAAACACTTCCTGCAGAGCTGCTGCCTTCTCATTTCAAATGCAAGGAATCCAAGCTTTGCAGCAGCAGCTGGAGCAGCTCTCCCTCTCCCTGCTGCAGACAACACCCAGGGAACCAGGAGCTAAAGGGACCTCCAGAGACCCCTGAAGTGGCACCTGCACCCCCTTCACCTTCCTGCTGCACCAGCCAGCCTCACACCAACAGGCATCCAGGGCTTGATGCACAGAGAATTCTGACAGGGTTTATTACAATGTGTAGCTTACACTGGGCTGTGCTTGTGGGACTCTCCTTGAAACCAGCTTATAAACACATCCACAAATTGATTCTTATTTCCACACAACCATACTCAATCCTAATGTACCAATGAAACTCCTCAGGATGTTTTTTTTGTGGTTTTAAACCGACTGTTAGCATCTTTCAGGACTACACCATAACATTAAAACCCTCTAGCTGAAATTTATTTTTAGAAAAATAAGAAAAAATACTAGGTCTAAAGCAAAACATCTAAAGATATTCTTAAAAAAATAAATATATTTCATTACTCTAAGCCAACTATTAATTCCATAAAATTAAAAGCAGACAAAAGAAATGTTAAATTGAGTTTGTGAGTATTGGCAAGCCATAGAGGAAAACCTTTGCCTTCACTCTTTCTGCACTTATTTTTTAATTTTTTTTTTTTTTCCTAGAGGCAATTTTCATCCATTACTCTGCATGGAACCAACATCCATTATATGAAGACAGTGTCTTAATCAAAATGACTTTTTATACAAGTCTATTTAATAAAAATTCATTGTTTTAATCTTGTAAGTGTAATATTAATGAAAACTAAATTATGTCTCTTTATTAGTCAGCTACTGATGCTTCTCTGCAGCTTATAGAACTAATTCTCTTAAAGCTGAATATATTTTAAAGCACCATAAAAAACTCAATGACATTTGCTAATGGAACAAAAAACAGGCCAGTGGCAGTACTTCAATGTGACTGACACACCACCACGCTTACTCATGCAAAAATGACCCTCACACAACTAGGAGGTTTAACAGATTTAACAATACCTTAAGAGGTTTAACAATAATATTATTGTTTAAAAAAAATCCATATAACTTGGAGGGAGGAAGCAACTTGTAGTTGAGTGTTGGAAGCACATACTTTACCAAAACAGCTTTAGAAAAAGATTCTCTGCAGTCTCTTGAAAATTTAAGTTTTTAATAAATAAAGAGCTGAATGCTCACAGCTGTTAAGAAAAGACTGTAAATGCAGTCCAAATTTTCCACAGATCAGTGGAAAACTTCACCTGCAATGACACCAACTGGAAAAAAAATTTTTAAATCTCTGTGAGACCTCTAAGCTTCTCCCCTCATGCAGACTTCTCATTCAGCCTCATGCAGTAGTAGAGACATGATTTCTTTAATCTCCCATCTGAACTCTGTTCTTCAGATGAAACCAATTTCTTGGATTTCTTCCAGGACACAATTCCACAGATCTCCTAAGGCTTCTCAGACTCTCAGCCCCACTACTTGCAAATGCATGGCAGCAACAGACCAAACTCTAATTTGCACCTTTAAGAGCTTCCCCATGGGAAGCCTGTGTCCAGCAGCGTATTCAAGGAACTCAAAGCACATTTTTCCCCACAAATTTATTAATTCCAACAATCAAAACCACAAGGGTCTGCCTTAATTCCCACCAATATATGCCAGCAATCTTCTAAAGCTCCTGCCTCAGAAACACGCCACAGAGGCCCGTTCTCAGCCTGCCCGCCCTCCTAACTAAACCACTCTCCCTATTTAGGGAAAAGTTGGCTGCTGCTTAACATTTATCTTTATCTCTTATCCTCAACCTTTGTGTACAAAGTGTGTGTGGCACTGGGACACAGAAAAGAAAAGAAAAAACAACTAATTAGTGATTTAGTCGTGGCCCTGGATAGTCTCTTGAAACTATTTATCCTGAGACATTTTATCTCTGTACGTTGTTTAATTCATTAAGAGGCTGAAAAAATTAAAGCAATTTATTATCAAGCAAAGTCACTGAAACACACTTGATAAAAAACAGAAGTGCAGACCTTTCCCACATTTATCAGGATAAGCAATGGAAATAAAGGCCAGAGTCACAAGACAAAAAGCAACATGAGACAAAGACCACTGTGCACTGTGCACATCTCAGGCCTGTAAAAACAACCAGTATTTCTTTGGTGCTGATGCTCCCCATCCATACAAGCAATGCTCTACCTGCTGGTGTAAACTGGAGGTGGCTGAAGTCCCTTCTAAATGTGCTTTTTTATTGGGTGTTCTCATCCCTGTCACCTTTCCCCAGCAAGTCTCCTTATTGCCAAGGACAGCAGCGGAACTTTGAGAGTGCTGGTGAGATCTTTTGGGAGATGATGCCAAACTAAACCAGTATGTCTCAACAACCATCTAAAGTTACTCAGAAAAACACCACACAGGCTCATTCTCAGCCTGCCTGCATTCCTAAGCAGGCCATGCTCCCCATTGAGGGAAAACTTGGTTGCTGCTTCACAAATTTTTGCACCTTTAAGAGCTTCCCCATTGGAAATATGTCTCCAGCAGTGTATTTAAGTAATTTCACAACTATAAGGCACACTGGATCATAAGGCGCTCTTCCAGGTTTCCAGCAAATTTCTGAACTCTGTCCATATATAAGGAGCACTGGACTATCGAGCACACTTTTTTTGCAGCAAGTCCGTGCACAACAAAGTAACAAATTAGTAACGGAATGGTGCGATCGCAGGGTTTACTGGCAGCTGCTCAATTTGCAAACATTTTTCACAGATCGGTGCAGCCTTTAAATGCAGCCCCAGGCGCCCTCCCCGTGCCGTGGGCCCCGGCACTCCTGCCCACCCCCAGCACTGGCTGTCACAGCTCGGCTCTCATGGCTCATGGCTCGGCTTGGAGCTGTCGTGGGCTTGCACTTCCAGGTTGGCAAATTTCCGAACTTTGTCCACATATAAGGTGCATTGCCAGGTTTCGATCAAAATTTTAGTCAAAAGAGTGCACCTTATAGTTGTGAAATTACTGTAACTCAAAGAACATTTTTCCAAATAAATTTATTTATTCAAGCAGTCAAAACCACAAAGGTCTGCCTCCATTCCTACCAATATCTCTCAGCAACCATCCAAAGTTATCTGCCTCAGAAACACACCACAGAGGCCTGGTTTCGGTCTCTGGTTATGCTAGGGTATGAACAGCATTTAAACACTTATATTTGTTTAGAAGTCTTTCCTTCCCTAACTGCCTTTTTTTTTTTTTTTTTCAGATCTGCTACCACCCCCAATTGCTCAATGCCTACAAGAACCTCCACTAGATTAGTGCAGCACTCTCAAACTTCTTGTAGTTAGCTTTAGATTTCCTAAATTTGCAAAAATCAAATGAAGCCACACTCTTCTGGTGGTATTGAATGCAATAGGGAGAGGTGATTTTGATTCCTTCCACTGAACTCCAAGGGAGAGGAAAGGAGAATTTACTTTCCCTCTGCAGGGAACTGCTGTTTTTAATGGCTGACAGAAATGTCCCGGAGCTCCCTCCCTTGCTGTGCTAAATTGTGGTAGGTAGCTGTGGTGGAACTGTTGTCAGCTAAGGACATAAGCAAGACAAGAAACAATAAAGGCTGTGATCAGCCCAAATTGCAAGTTTAATAAAACAAACAAACTCTACCCAACTTTGGCATACAAGCTGTGATTTTCAATGTCTTTCTCATTTCTCTTGCAACTAAGAAGCTGCCACTGAAATTTCACCCCCATGTCCAATAATGTTTAATGCTTTCCATTATCAACTTATAAAAAATGCATATTTTCTTTCATACACAGGCTAAATCTTGACATTTATAAGCACTCAGAATCAGGATCTTCTCAGAATCCAATATGAAAAGCATTTGTGCCCCTCAAGACACATTGCTGGCAGTCAAATCTGTGGCTACTGACAGCAGCACACTATGACAGTAATAACTCCAGTGTATGACTACATACATTATTCACACTAAAGTAATATTATCAATTACAATCAGAATTCATGAACCTCTACAAAATGGCAGGTCAAGAAGATTAAAATGTCATTCTACATCCTAATATTTACAAGCTAATGCTTCACAAAATGAGTGGGATATAGTCAGTAGAATCACATCCACTTCCTGTGGAGGCACTAGCTGAAGCACTCCTAACTTTTATGTTAAGATAATAGTTGAAGGGTGTTGACAGTTTTAACCTACATCCTTTTATTCAGAAAGACTTCTAATCCTGATTCTTGGCTCTTTGTTTTAAATCAGGGAAGTATTGATCAGCTGTGAGACTGAACGTATCTCAGCGGTGGCTGAGTTGGGTATCCACTATGGAATTAGGACAGTTAAACACTGGAATCGATCATCTCATTGTAAAGCCACAGCTGCTGTGGCAAGCAGTTTCTCTAAGCTATTAATTTTATTATTAGCACACCTGGAGACACTGTTTCCCTGAGGGAAAAGCAATTCAATTGTGTGTGCTGCAACAACTAGTGGCATATGATCAATGAGACAGCTGGGACCACGGGCTTTCTCCTGGAGCTCAGAGTGGCTATGACAAAGTAGTTTGTAAAGCACTGACAATACAAACTAATATTGCTTTATGTTTTATGCACCTCATTGTAAGCACATAGATTACAGTTTTCAGTGTTTGCCACTTTTAGGCCTTTTTGGAGTAGTTCACCAGTTTCAGTCTTCCAAAGGTTTTTCCCAGTGACCTCTGGTATCAACTGACCAACAGCCTTTGCCTGACCACCAACTCCTTCCATCCTTCCCCTGTGCTCCAAGGCAGCAACTCCTTTAAAAGGCAACAGCAACATTTGTTTAACATAGAGGAGAAAGACCAAAATACAAGTTTCCACACATTTGGTTCTATTTCAAAAGCATGTTAACGAAAAGACACAAAGCCCCACAGGCGGGGCAGCAAAGCACCAGCTATAACTGACTTTCTAATCCCAAAATAACTCCTGATACATCTCACAAAACTCTGATGCAGCAATACTTGAAATGTAGTCGATATTTAAATGTAATTCAGTAGAAATTAGCAGGAAATGAAGATAAAATATGGACCCCTCAGGTGTTACAGGCATATTGATGATGCACCAGCATCTCCACGCACCAAAACCCCCAAATTCACGCTGGAAGGACAAACCAACCAAACCCCTCATGAAAACAAGATGAAGACAAATGTTGCATCTGATGGAAATCATGATGCTCCAGTACCTCCTTGCAAAACTTTCATGAGCTTTGGATCCTTAATCTGTTTCCTTCTCATTGCCATAGTGAAAGCAAGTTCTGTGTTGTGAAACCTTGTAAGAGACAATAAAGGTGTTGTGAAGACCTCATATTAACACACATATTTAGCAATTAGACTTCCTAGAAATTTTATGTCAGTTGGCTTTAACACCTTTGACTGTGGGGTTTTGCAACCCAGCTGTGTTCAAGCCCTTCTTGGTCCATCCATTCACAGTCCATAAACCTCTATTCTCTTACAGACTGGCTATCATGAACAAAATCCTCTGTAATTTCCATTTTCAGATTTTGATGACAAAATATTGATTGTGAGTACAATGAAAATTCCAGTTTTTATTGATTATTTAAATATGTTTAAAATTAGTCTATCATTATTGCCACTTCTGCAGTAAAATCATTGTCAGCCTACTGCACACATGTCTAAGATGTGCAATCAAGAAATGAAGAGATTTAGGACTCACTACTCTGACACTGACAAGCTATTTCACAGAATTTTTGAGACATATTTCCCAAATCAGTAAAAGCATCTCAGTCACTAACCATGGAAAAGAGGTGTCCTAGTCAGCAGATGCTGTAACAGAACCAAGACATAACCTTTATTCTTCAGCTTCCACTATTTTTAAAAGTGAAATAAAGTAACACCTTTGTCAATCACTACACAAATGTAGAAAATTGAGGGTAGGGTGGAGTGTAGGTGTTTGTGTCTAGAGGAACCTTCTAGCTAACTTTAGTTACTTGAACTTTGGAATCTCTGCCTCAAGGAGAATTTTTCTGCATAGAAAAGCAAGAGATTCCTTCATTTCAGTAGATTTGAGGCTGCACAATTGTACAGCCAAACGCAAACCTGACCAGCAGTCAGTGCAATTTCCTCCACAGATCCTACCACTTGTATCTGGCCACTCAAACCAGGACTAAAGGCAGAACACTTTCACAGCTGTTTCACAGGACTTGCTTTTCCCTGTGCCTAGATAATTTCTCTTCTATTTTGCTTTCCAGCCAATCACTTTTTCCCGCTTTGCCCCTGCATGAATATCCTCAGGAAGGCTGGCCTCTGCTCTCACTTCTCCTAGTGACTAAGCCCTAGATTTTCACAAATTAGTTATCCAATACCTACATCAGGTACTGAATGTACGCTTTAATGTGTGCAAATTATTGCCAAATTATTTTACCAGTGGTGCCATCACATACACTTGTAACTATTTCCTGAAATCTAAATCAGTTAATAGTCCTAATTTAGTTAGCCTTCTCAAGAATGTGGCAAATTATTTACTGAACACTGGACATTACATTTATTAAAATTCAATGAATAAAAATACATTTACATCTATTTGAACTGGAGATATGACTCCTACATTGTAGCATTACTATTTATCTTCATGTGTTTACATGATGACAAAATAGTAAATATCTAACATATTGGAGGGTATTTTCACTTTAAACCCATCTTACCTTAAACATCCAACATATGTCCCTGCTTTTAGAGGTGCTGGCCATTCCTATGTGAAAATCTGTCTAAAGCAGGATTTAACGTAGAAAATGAGGAAAGGCAGTATGATTTCAAATTGGAGCTAGTAGACTAGTTGGATTGCAGCATAAACAATATTGTTTTGCTCAACAAAAATATTCCTGGATATAGTTTCAAATTTTAAATGAAAAAACAGATTTCTTCTTGCAGAAGAGAACTGGACAAAATATATCAGCAGGCAGTTATTAAAAATTTATCAAAAATTCATCACTTATATATATATATATATAGATATGAATATACACACGTGTGTGTATTTGTGTGTGTGTGTAAAAGGTCTAGATGGAGTACCTGAAAAAGTACCAGTGAACATTATCTTTTGCCTGGTTTAGACACTATGATTTAGATCAGTGGTAGCACAACAGTTCCTGGAGGCACAGAGCCAAACCTCCTCTGGTAAATTTTAAGCTTTTTGAGTTGCAGACTGAAACCCAGCACAGTCAGTCATGGCTGTCATGAATGAACAGAAAGCTGAGCAACACAAATTTTGGCTGCCTTAAACATCACACAACTTCCTAAATCTTACACTGTCTTTCTATTTTTTCTTATGAAATAGGAAAGGGAATGACTAAAAAAATATCTTTTCTATAATCAGTTAGAACAAGAGCAGTTTTGAATTTACCAAGATACAGGCATACCATCCAACTTATCCTGTTCCCCCCTGCAGGGGAATGCAATTCTACTTAGATCCATCATGATGGACTCCTAACAAGGCAGAGTTCAGGGGTTTATCTGTCACCCCTTAAAAAAGTGAAATTCTCACTGTATTTGGGGAGAGCTGAGTGCTGTTTTCCCTAGTTATGTCTCTTTGGGATGCATGCCAAGTACCTAAGTGGCTGTACAATAATAGTGCAGCAATTACTTCTCACTTATGCTGGAGAACCAGCTCAGGACCTGTCATGACACGCAGTGTTCACTCATGCCAAGCAAAAAAGCAGCTAATGACCTTTTTCCTTCCCAGGCTTCAAACCCTCAACCACTTCACTCTCCCCTACTTTTTCAAATATTAAATTCAGAGTTAAATTAAACAATTTCAATTGTATATATAAATACTTTCAAATCAAATTAAAATATCATAAAATAGCTGTATTGCTACAGCTCTCCCAATAATATTGGCTTACTTTTCGCCTGCTTTATCAAGTTATTATGTAAGAAGAGATGGGAAGAACAACAACATATTGAAGAAACAGTATGTTTTCTATAAGGTATGTTTAGAAACATATTTTAACATTAAAGAAAGATAAGAAAGAAATGCAAGAAATTTTGTAAACATGTGAGGAACAAAAGTTTGGATTCCTAGGAGTATTACAAAATGACTACTGTTAACAACGAATGCTCATATACAATTTTTTACTTATCTATGTGTTTGCTGTCTGGTTCTATAGTGTATTCTCACTGGATTTCAAAGCTGAGCCTAATGTAGCAGAAATATGTCTTTGAGGAAAAGACTTAGAAAAGTAATTTCTACTGAAATGTTGCAAGAGCTGCCCTGACTGACAAGATGAGTATGCATAATTCAAAGGCTAAAACAGCCTGAACTAAACACTACTTGGATGGATATAGAAAATAGGCAGTGCATGAAAACTTAGGATATTACAGTAATTTCACAATTATAAGCTACACCTGATTAAAAGCCACACGTTGGGGTAGCTGGGTAGACCACAGGATTTGTCCATATATAAGCCGCACCTGAATATAAGCCACACTTTTTTTTTTTTTTTTAAAGAGAGGATCCATGTGTGACAAAGTAACAAATTAGTAACAGAATCCCTGCCAGCTGAGTTTGGTGTCAGGTGCTCAAGTTGCACACAGTTTTCATAGATCAGTGAAGCCTTTAAAGGCAGCCCCAGGCACCCTCCCAGCCAGCTCTCACTTCCAGGCTGGCATTTGGCTGGGATTTGTCCATAGATAAGCCGCACCTGATGATTAGCCGCACTACTGGGATAGGCTGGATTCTTCAATGAAAAAGGTGCAGCTTATAATCATGAAATTACTGTACTTAAAATAAAAAAAATTTAAAAAAGAGAGAGAAACATCCCATGTAATTAATTGAAAGGACATTCAAACTAAGGAAAGTAAAATCTCGTGCAAATACACTGCATGAAAAGTCTGATAGTACTGCATGATTACAGTAATTTCACGACTACAAAGCGCACCATTTTGACTAAAATTTTGATCTAAACCCAGAAGCGAGCCTTATAATCCAGTGCTCCTTATATGTGGGCGAAGTTTGGAAATTTGCCAACCCGGAAGTGCGAGCTGCAGCAGCTGCGAGCCGAGCTGTGACAGCCTGCGCTGGGGGTGGGTGGGAGTGCTGGGGCCCACAGCACGGGGAGGGTGCCTGGGGCTGCGTTTAAAGGCTATACTGATCCGTGAAAAATGTTTGCAAATTGAGCAGCTGCCAGTGAGCCCTGCAATTGCACGATTCTGTTACTAATTCGTTACTTTGTTGTGCGCAGATCCTCGCTGCAAAAAAAAGTGTGCCGTATATGCCAGGGCACCTTATAGTTGTGAAATTACTGTAATTGTATTCCATGAAGATATACAATAGTTTGTCCATAAATAACAAAGCCAAAAAGACCTAATGTAAGAATATGATCAGTTAATCACAGCAGAGCAGGTGACTTGTGTAAACAGCCTGACTTACTCTGTAATACGCTGGTAAGCGCCCATGTCTGAAGTGCAAGGAGATGCTCAAGCACACAGGTTTGGTACATTTGAATCCTGGAAATGAGACAACTCTCCCCTTGTACCCACCAGGAACACAGTTACACCACCCTTGTGCTTCTGACTCGTGATTCTGCTCTCCCACTTTTAAAACTCTGTTTCATTACGTGTTTCTGCTGCTTTTTCCTAAAGATCCAACTTACCTGAGCTACAGAAAAAAGGAAGTTGGAATCAAGGTATTTTTTTTCCTCTAACACAGCATATGCATTTTTGGCAATACATGACCAAACTGGTGTATAGTAAAGCTTAAACACTGTGGGCTTCACTTAAGATTGCTGTAATTTTTTTATTTTTTTTTTTAATATTACTCCACTAAGGTCTAACAGACATTATTATCAAAGTTTTCCTGTCACTGAAAAGCAGACATACTTAGGACACATGTGAGGATCCATTTAATAACTCTAAACATTATTACACTTCAGTTAAGAACAAGAAGGAAAGTACTAAACTGGTAGGGGATTTAGGCCAAACCTAATTTCACAAGCTGGAATTTGTCCAAGACACTGTATTTAACACCTTTGCTCCTGTGAGCAGTGAGTCAGTTCCTTAATGACCACAAGTGGCCAAGACCTTGATTTTAGATCTCACCTGATAGAGAGGCTAATGAGATTTCAATTTTGCTCAGATTGACAGCAACTACTCCGTAACATTTCCACATTTCAAATCCCTAATGGAACCAAATAGCAAAGCTGTGCAAAAAAGATAATATGGAACTTTTTTTCTCCCTCCAAATCTCAAAAGCGATTTGACTCAGGGTCAGGGCGAGCTTTAAGTCTACACATACATCAGTTCTTTTACCTTATCTACATTTTGCAATCCTTGACATGCAAACACATACAGGCACCTCTCTGAAATCCACCACATCAGAAAACCCAAAGCATTCTTTCAATATATCATGACTCTAGAATATTATTTACCCAAATTTAAAGGATTATTACTATGCTCCTACACAAAAGCATAACACATATGCAATAAACTGGAATGTCTCAAAAGGATGTGCCTTGTGCTACCTATAAATAATCCAGATGGAAAAATCCAAACTTGAATTAACCAGAATGTCAAAATGGAATAATTGTTCAGAAATCTTCCCTGAAACACAAGTATGCCGTTGATCCAGTGATTACAACATCTCCATTTATTAGAAAATCATTAATATTTTTGCATGCAATAAGTAGTAATTAAAAATCAAGCACCAAACCCTAAACAGCTCCATGGGAAGTGCACCCTTTCTTAAATACGCAGCTGAAGCATTGTCAGTGGCTTTGGAGGAATTGCTCTATAGAAATGCTTAACCCATATGACGTGTTGCCTCCAGTCTGCTAGAATTATTCATCTCAGCCCATGCTCTTCACTTGCGAAAGTTTATCCAGGACACAGAAGGTTAGAAATGCACATTACTGGACTGGCACCAGCATCTGCCCCTTCACAAGTGAGGTTGTTCACTGCAGCATCCCCCTTACAAACCCTGGAGGGGACAGTGTGGGAAACAACGAGCCTGGGAATAGGATGGATGAAATTCCTGGACTCATCTCCTTACTCCCAGCTAGTGCCTTTCACGAAGCATTGCAAGGGCACAAGATGTAACTCTGCTGCACATGTACAACACACCAAGTACTGGAAGGGGGAATCATTTCCAGCCACGGATTATCAAAACTACTCGTGTGTGGCTTTTTCACTAACAATATGAAAAACTAATGGCTTGGTGAAAGGTTCTAGGGGATCAGGAAAGTACTGCATATTACTGTGCATTACCAAGTGCAGGCATAATAACACAGTACGTTTTTTCCCTAAAGCCTGAATCCCTGTATTTTAGCAACTGTACTATATTTTGACTATGCTCTACTGTATGACTGGTTTTAATGTGGTTGCATCAATTTAATGATTTTTGTTACAATTACCATACGATGTGCTTTTATCCAAAGTTTCAATACAGTTCAGTAACTCTGAAAAGTATTGGGGGCTTTAATTTATTTAGTTTTACTTTTCCAGTGCAGTCCTTACCAACACCTTTTTCATGAAACAGTAGCAAAAAACAACAATTGTTCTGGTTGCAATTTGCCAATCCAAACATCTTATACCCCTTTTTTCCCCCTCTGGAAATATTCTTGATTACATTTCAGAGTAAGGTAAACAAACCTGAAAAGACACAACAGCCATCCATGGTTTAGAAACACTGGTAAAATAAGAACATTCTCAGGAACATTTCTCACCTAAGTACCCATACTTGACAGCTGCCTGTTTGAAGGCAGGTTTTGATGTTTGCTATCAACCACCCTTTAAAAAGATCCAACTAGCTAAATTAACAAGGAACTTATCTGTCAGCTACATGTTGCATTTTAACACAGTATCTCTCCAGTTCACCCTCCTAGGCCTGAGTTCATATTCAGACTTTAATTAATTCTGCTAGAATTTACCAGACCTGCAATCTGGATCAGAAACAAAAGGGATAACTTTATTAAGGTGTGCTTTTTCATTTTCTTAAACATTGAAATAAAATATTTTAAAGTTATTATGTTCACACTATACAATACTATAATAATAATAATTAGATACTACAGTACTGATTGAATGTGTCATTAGTATTAAAGAATTAAATTTTTTAAAACAATGAAACACTTCTCTCAATTGCTTCAGGATTGTATTAAAATTATTTAAGAAAATAGGGATTCTGATCTTATTTGTCAGTTACTTCATAGCATTTCATTTTCTAAGTCCTGTGCATTCTATTCATGTAGCATGTATATAAAAGAGATTTTTTTTTCTTTAATCTATTCACAGTCAAAATAATAGAATCAAATACTATTACCTGGGAGTTTTGCCCTCAAAATTGATTTTTTAACAACTTATTTAATATAGAATTTTTTTTAAACTAAAAATAAATCTCAATCATATGGAACAGAAAGAACAGTGTGGTGCTTAGCCTGACTTCACTGACAGTCAATGACCAGTTTGCATTTTATTGCTTCACTAGTAAATAGCAACCTATGTAGACAATGTAGTCAGAGGGTCAATGCATTGCACTATTTTTATTAGATCTAAAAATGAATATGAGGCATTTTAACGCTTATTCACGTTATTCATTATAACAACTTTCAGGCAGAATGTTCTAAGATGGACCCATGCTGAGGGAGTAGGAGGGGGTGAGATAGGGTTTCCTGACAGTATTTGCTCTTACTGCTGACTGAAGTTTGCTTCCAAATTCTTCCTAATTCATTGCTGAATTCCTCATCTGGATAAATCCCCGATGTGATTAATCCCCAGTGTTAATCACAAGAGACAGAACTGACTGAGATCATCAGAGTTTTTATTTGAAACTGCATTTCCCAGCAGCCTTTGTAATTTTACTTCCATAATATGAATACAGAAAATCCATAACTTGCTTATACTACAGGTCACCTATTGTTTGCACCTTGCTAGAGAGCACAGGCGCAACATAACTGTAGTAAGGAAAGTGAAGAAATAAAGATGTGCTGGTATCTAGGTTTAGTGAAGTTTTTTTGGTTTAGGGTTTAAGTTTGGGTGTTTTTGTTTTGGTGTTTGAGTTTGAGGTTTTTTCTGTTTTGCTTTGTTGTGGTATTCGGTTTGGGATTTTTTAGATTTTTTTTTCCCTTTTTCCTTTTTTAACATTGCTGTTGTTTTGGTGAATGAGAACATTATCTTCAAGTCAGACAGTGCAATAACTTTAAGATGAAAACTTCTGGCAGAAGGTGCTTAGGTTTGCCTCAAGGCCAAGCTGTGGAAGAGCTCCTGCCATAGCTGTAAAAGTCTGCAGAGCTGCAAAGGACTGCACTCAAGGACAAAGGGCCTGAGGCTGGGCTGGAGACAACAAAACTTCTCTACTAGAACCTGAACAGAACAATCTCCCTATTTCATTTGCTTTTTTAATGGCCCCAGCTCTGCCTCAGCCACATGAAGATAACATGCAGTCCAGTAAGACACAGAGTACAGACAGATCTACAGCACTTGATATTTTATTGGTGAATTTCAAAACAGAAATAAGTGTCTATCACATTAATATAGTTCTTTATAAGTACTGGAAGCAAAAATCTGCACTGCAAAACTGAAAGCCCTCCAGCACTCTTTTGAAAGCCTGGGGTTAGAGTTAATGCTCTAAGCAAGCTCTGGTGAAAAATTTTATCAACATCTTTGGCAACTTCTGCAGCAATGGAATTGAGTACAGCATAGAAGTGGCAATAATACAAAAATATCTACAAAAAATGTGTGATGGTCTTTGTTAACTTTTAAATATTTTTATTTTTTCACTCCTAGATGAAGTAACAAAATTATGACTGTATAATATATTGCAGAATATGAGGAGAAATGGGAATTTGAATTCTCTAGGAAAGCTGCCTGGTCAAAGTTAAAAACAGTTTTCCTTTCCTAAGTTATACTTCATATAAAGTTAAGTTGGCCCTATCACTTGCATTCACAGATGTAGGGTTAAAAAAAAAAAAGAATTATTCCAATAAATGCAAACTTCCACACTGTGGATTTTTATCATCTAT
Source organism: Sialia sialis (assembly GCA_009812075.1). Lineage (NCBI taxonomy): Eukaryota > Metazoa > Chordata > Aves > Passeriformes > Turdidae > Sialia > Sialia sialis. The sequence continues at coordinate 2,870,672 of VRYO01000617.1, read as the reverse complement.
ACACTAAAATGCCAACAATATGTCATACCTAAGAAATATCCTTTTTATCCTATTTTAAAGCTAGTATTCAACTTAAATGGTAAGGCATATCTCTTGATCTTGTTTTGTAAAGGTTGCACTTGCTACAGGCTTAACACAGCTGTGGGAGACGGTATGGAAAGGATCGATAAAGCAGTATTACCCTTTGTGATAGTGAATCTCTGCAGGACATTCCAGCTTAACTCTGTTGCCTGCACTTACACTGCACACTTTCCCACTGGGAGAATAGGCTAAAACACAGGATGGACTTACAAGGCAAAGAGAGGTGTGTAAAAATCCCCCTCCTACTCCTGCCCTGCAGTTGCTACCTTGCTGTAAATGTCATAAAACAAAACAAATCTGTTAAATTACAGAGTTTGTAAAAAAAACATTCCCAATAGGCCCTTGCTTCATCACACAGTGCAGATGCAATAGGTTATAATTTTAATTTTAACAGCATCACACACCCCCCCCCAAAAAAAAAAAAAAAAGTATACCATGAATATCACCAAATTACAAGTCTGTGGTGCTACACAGACAAAAAACATGAAAGAATTTCTGTTTCAGCACAAACTGGGCTGCTGGAAATCATGTGCGGGTGATTTCAGTGCAGCCACTGGGCTGTGGCAATGACAAGTTCTCTGTGGGAGAATCTGACTTACAAGTAAAGAGGGTTCTTGCTGTCTGAAAACAGATCTGAAGAGACGGGGTATTTTGGGCACAAAGCAAAGTAAACAGCTTCAATTATAGGCAGTAGAATAGGAAAGTCACAGGCACTTAAATGGGTCAGACATAAGATGAAGACTGGAACAAAGTCAGCAAAGAAGAAAAGAGGAGGATGTTAAAAACAGAAAGTTTAAAATACAGTTTAGAAGAAAAGTTTCAGAAATTAGGACAAGTGCTCTAAACTTGAGTCAGACATGAAGGGTCTGTCAGGTAGAGGATACAAAGGTGGAGATGACTTAGCTACCAAAGTAGAAAGAGAACCTGCTTTTAATACACCTAGAGGTTGCAACATAATCACATTGCAAAGCATTAAAAAACTTTGGTACAAAGCCTTACACCAGAGCCAAGAGGCTGTTGTGTAATGGTACTTTATCAAATGTGCTAAAAATATGAATAGTCACATACAGAAACAAAATCAGCTATCAAAATCTTGTGCCTTTTAAAATTTAAGCATCCTAGAACAGATTACAGCAAGCCACTTGTACAGCGTGTCCTTGAAAAGTGACACAAAATGTGTGTTTTATACTCTTGCAGACTATTTGCAGTTTGAAATCAAAAACTTCTTTTGCATTTCTCTAAAATGGTGCAAGCTGATAAAGAATTAAAAGTGGAAATGATATAAGCATGAAATTGGAAGCAGAAGAGTTAAACAGGTCAGATCAACAGGTGGGAAAAATAAATGATTAATTTGGAGACTGAGACAGACAAATGCCAAAGCAGTTGACATAAAAGGAAGCACGGAAATAACACCACTTAACTCCAGAGGCCCTAAAACTATCCCATTTGGTTGGAAAGATATCATGTAAAATTGTGTCTCTGCTCTCATCACTTACATGAGCTGTCATTTCCCCTTTGAATCTTCTTTTTTCCTCTCATATCATCAAACCTGTAACCTGCATCTTGTCACCTTTCCCTTTTCCACCTTTGCCTGCAACCACACCTAAATCCCGTGAGGTTAAACTCGAAGCTGGATCTAGGGATGCAATAGGTTTCAGGTTTTTCACCTGCATCCACTTCTTCTGTGCAGGCCAAGGAACAGAAACACTCTTATCTGCAGATAGCAGAACAGATGGTGAGCTCTTCAAAGACTCGGGAGGCCAAGGGGCTCCCACTGCTCCTAAGCATGGGTGATGTCTGAGCACATCCCTGTCCCCCTGCCTGACCACCCTGCCTGATCCAAGCCCTGCAGGAGCCTGCCCTTGGCACAGGCAGCCTGTCAATCAGCCTGCAGGGCTTGGCTGGAAGGGCAGGAGCTGCTCCAAGTCCCAGGTGTAGCAGCCAGGGTGCAGAGCTGAATGGTTTCCCACTGCACTGAAGGTTTTCCCAAGCTCAGCTCTCCCCATCGCACCAGTGCTCCTGCCAACCACTGTCGCCACACAAGCACAGCTTTCTGTAAGACAAACACCAAACAATCCTGTGAGACATCTTCATTATGAGGTGTTTCTGTCCTAAACATATTCAGAATTAAGACTTACTAATACCATTTTTTTTCAAGTTACTAAGAGCAACTGGTGAGTGAGGTAATCCGGAAGACTAAGTGCAACTACATGTAAAAATATTGCAAAATATATGACATAGTTATTGCATGGGGGTAATAAAGAAGAGGCTCAGATGATTTTTTTTTCATGCTCAGAGCCAGTATTTTTAATATATACATCACATTTCAGGACATATACCCCATGGCACATGATGGGGAGCAAAGTGGAAGTTATTTTTCATGCCAGCTCTTTGTCTAAGAGTTGTATGCAACAGCCACTGTGCTCCTTCTCTTCCTGGATTTAGCTCTGGGAAATGTATTTTGATATTGCACACATGAAACAGTTCTATCCTTTCTAACCTGCCCTATGTTTCTTATGCATTCTTTCAGAGATGTAAAGAATATTTTATCATTTACTCATAGGCAAATTATTAAATTGCTTATCCAAGTCAGAGCAGCTGGGATGAGCAGCTTCCTTTGGAGCTACTGCAAAGGCATGTGTGGTATAGTTTACACATGAGATGGGATGTCATGTTCTTGCTGAGGATGAACTGTGCTGCAGGTAAAGCTAAGCCAGTAAAATTCTATCCTCCAATTTCTTAAGTGAAATAAAAAAAAAAAAAATCTTAAAACATTTTGATAGAAATAATTACATACTAATGTTAGTTACCAAGCAATTCATAATTAATCTCAAGATCTCTTTACACTAAAAAAGTGCAGAATTCTGTATAAAACTATATATATTGCTGTGTATGTACCTATATGCATGCATATGTATCTGCATGTAACAGATTTTAAAATAAGGTAAATAAATTAGATAATTTGTACTTTTACTAGAGAAAAGTGATCCTGATAAAGTCATCTTGTCAGTCCCTAATCACTGAAGGTTTAAATGAATAATTTCTCCTTTCCTAATAAGTCCAGATTGACTGATGAAATTTCAGAGAAAAGTGGTTAAAATTCATCTTAGCTTTTCCATGCAAAATTGGATTCCACTTTATCAGAAAACTTTCAAATGCAATATTACTAGTTGTTACATATACAGCCAGCAACTTACGTAGGGCACTATTTATCATTCAGACAACTTAAGTACAACACAAAAAAATCACCTTGAGACAAATGAGAAATTCTCTCTTGGGAAACCCCAAACTGTATTAATATGATAAGAAGTAGAGCTTCACTTTTCCTTCATTAAGTCTAGAAGGCATTTCTCATAAAGCCATGTAAGAAGTTAGGGGGAAAAAAAATTAAAAATAACACTAAAAATCCCTCCAAGGTTCAGACATCTTTTTAGTCATATCAATCATTTTCAGTTCAACCAACTTTTTTCATTGTTACAAAAGCATTAAAACCCTGATGGAAATGAGCTGAGAAATTCAATGCCCACAGGGAACCCAGTGCTTAGATAATCTAATCCATTTGGGAAACAAAAAGTTCATGTCAGGTATTTAGTAACCAAAGCAATTACCAGAAGCTGAGTACTGAAATTGGGCTGAGTAATATTTCATCAGATTTCATCAATCCTTCTAGAACAAGGAAAATTGTGGGGGATAACAACCCATTCAGCATTAGTTGAGATAAATAAACTGAAGAAAAATAAAGCAATGATTGCAGTTATCTGTTATTGTTTCCTAAACACATTGCTCCATCTATAATAAAGACAATAGTTCCAAACCATGAAATGTGGGTAGCAGAGTGGCCATTTTGATTTCTGTATTTGCATTTCTGTTATTTATGCTGTCCAAATCTTTATTTGCATTGCAATTTGGTCTGCACATCTTTCCCTCTTCACAGCTTCTTAAAAACAGGAGAAAGCTCTACCCCCGAGTAAGCAAGAGTAGCATTGGAGAATTAATAACATTAAATCCATTAGTTGAGCAATTTGTAGGAAACTCTCTGTTCCATATAACCAGGGGAGTCCAAAGCAAATGTGCACCCACAGCACCTACCCATGTGCTAGAAACGTTTAAAAAGTACTTTCACCAAAGATTCTTAAAGATAGGATCTCTTTAAGTTAGGATTCTGGAAATAATAACATTCATAGAGAGAAATTGTCAAAAAATACATTTAAATAAAAAACTTCCCTGAAAAAAAAACCCAGCCATCTTTTCAAGCAAACAACATTAAGTTTAAATAAATTTCCACCTGTGAACATAAACCAGCATCCATGCAAATGTGTCTTGTGCCTGCAGAATGTATCACACTAGGCATTTCAGTTTGATTAAATATTTTATGCTCATAGCTCAAAGTGGCTTTATATTTAGTTTTAAATAAAACCCCTCATCATCTTAAAAGATCATCAAGCAGGCCTTGAACGTGCAGACATTATGCAAATGCTGGTTACACATAGGCCTGTATGGGTGAGTACCAGGCACATCTGTTTTGGAAATTTACTGAGTCATACTTGAAAAACCAGGACAATTTCAACTCAAAAGAAAAAATTCTTTGGTATGCTAAGAGCCCAGCAGCAGAATGAGATTTTTCACAGAGAGCTGTGTACTGAGAACCAGCACTGACTCATTTTGCTCAAGCCAACCTCACATCTCTGCCTAATTAATGTGAACAGGAAATTCAGAGTCAGAAGACTCTGCTGCTGTTACCATGGCCCACCAACAAGCTGAGATCTTGGATATCTCAGCAAACCCCTGGGGCACACTGCAGCTTTTCTTACCCAACTGATATTGAAGGTAATACAAGGGAGAATCAAAGAGATTGCTTAGCAAACAGCGTGACTAGCTCTTTATCAAGATCCAGGAAAAAAATGGTAAATAAAAGCAAATATTCTTGGAGTGGTATTAATTTGGAACCGGAGCTGCTTATTGAACAATTAGTGTCCTAGGTGTTGGAAGTACCTTAGATGAATGCTAAAGAAAAATACAATGCAAAATCATAAAAGCCTCTCCTGAGAAAGAAATTAGGAGCATGGCTTTTGCTGTTTAGTTTGTAAGACCAGTTTGCCTATGTAAACTATGGCTGTGTTTAATAGAAAAACATTTTGTCCCTGAGATGCATCTATTTCACTGCCTTCCTAGTAATACCAGTTCTGCTCCTGCAAACACTAACATAGACAAAATAGTGTCATCCTGTGAAATCCTCTGCTTTTTGCACCTTTTCCAGGTTCCAAAGGATTCTAATTCTCAAAGATCTGACAAGGTTAACGACTCTGTAACATTTCATTTTTTAAACCAGTTATGAAATACAGAATTTATTCTAAGGCACATTAATTATATCACTGGTCTTCATATGGGAAAGTTTAGCACAAAGCTGCCATACTTCAGCTCACTAACCCACCTTTCCACTAACCTTCAGGGCTAGTTTATGGGATATTTCAAAGGAGAAAGATAATCACCTTCAACATATCTAAAACTTTCTTGTAGGCTAATTTTTAGCCCAGGAGTCACAAGAAGAAAATATTGAAACATGGCAAATAATAAAAGCGGAAAATAATCCAGGTATTAATGACTTGCTAACAAGCCTAGCAGGATGGACGGAAGTAATTTAACTCTGCCCTGCTGAATCACTTGGGCTGTCCATCTACCCAGAATGAACCTAATTAGCTGGTATCAAAAATGTCACAGCTTGAGCAATGGCCAAAATATATGAGCAAAATAAAATCAATCAGCATGAGACACCTTCATTTCCATTTACTAAATATTAAGTGCAGTAGTTTGCCCCAATTTACCTCACAGCCAATGAAAGCCTTGTTTAACAGTATTCATCTCAAGATCAGAATGGAATAAAGATTATTTCCAAGTACCCAAGTTTATCCAACCATTTCATATTCTTCCAGAGCACACTGTATCACAGCATATTTCAACTTGCATTTGTAACAGAACATTCAACCAAAGAACACTTTATGAAAATAACTGTAATGGTCTGTCTTAAACAGATAAAAGTAGGGACAAAAAATTCATGCTGACACTTTATTATGGTCTTCTACTGCTCTGCAACACACACACCCCTTGCCTCCACCAGGCACAATAGCTTAGATGAAAACAGCAGTAACTGTCCAGCTTTCCACAAAATGCTCCTGCTGCATTGCATACACATAAACAGCTACCACCTCAAGATTTTTGATAGCTGCTTGTCTTGAAGCAGCTCATCTGGATTTAAAGATAAGATGCACAACTTTGCCTTTTCAGCTGCATCAACCACCACTTTCACATAATAGCACAACAACCAGTAAAAATAGAGCTTCATTTTAGTTCATGTGTACATTCTCATTGATTAATACATTCATTCTATCAACAAAAGCACACGACATGCACTAAGAGGTTCTATTTAGAATGCATTTCATTTCACTCTCTTCTCCTGCATTTACACAGGTTGTAGCTGACTTTTCCACCCAGTCCACGTGGCAGCATTTTGACCTTGCTTTTAGAGGCTCTTTAGCATAAAATAATCTTTGTGGTTAGAGCCTGCAACTTATGCTGAATTAGGGGTACTTTACAGTAAGGAAATAAAACAGCATAGTCAAATGCTGACAGTACTCCAATGCTTTTCCCACAAGTCCTCTGAAGAACCAGCCAATTACCCCGCAATTGACACAAGTGACTGAAAAAAGAATCCTCATTTCTAGCAGTCGTAAATTCATTTGCAAGTAGCTCATCAAAATTAAATGTATACTTATTACAGACACAAAGACGTGCTTAAATCACATTAAAGGGATAATTTTATGATACTTGTAATTATTTTCAAAAAAGAAAAAGATTTTTCTATGCTGTGTGTAGTAATCCTTTGCAAGCTTTAAACTTAAATCTGTTTCTTTACTAAAGTGTTTCCTCGCTGTGTGTGTGTGAATACTGGTTTGCTATAATAGGATTGCTGGTGAGCATCAGGCTTCGGGCATTGATCTTTGCAGCAGAAAAGGGAACACTGCTCTGGGGGTGAAAATATACACAGAAAGGACTGCATGGTGCTTTAGGAAAAAATTACAGAAAGGGAAGCTGACCAAAAATGTGACTAATCAGAGATGGTTGCATTCCTTTTGCAGTCCTGACAAACACTGAGAACATTAAAGAGTTTTATTTAATAATAAATGATTAAGATATGGCATTGGATACAAAACATTTCTAGCACATGATGAGGAAAGGAAGATAAAAGTAAAGGAAATAATGGTAGTACTTACAACTGTTTTACTTGGGTTTTAATTAGAAGTTTATTCACAAGGCTTGTCACTAGTTTATCTGAGTCTGAGATACACATGTGTATTTATGGACACCTTGACACACCTTTTTCTTCCTTTTCCCTGAAAATGTGAGAAACTCTTGTCTTGGATTGCAATGCAGGATGTAACCAAAAGGTATGTATCCTATCATCTGTTAAAAACATGTTGAGCATTTTTATTAATCTTTTCCACAACCCATCCTTCCTCCGGGGAGATATCTCCTGTTAATGGGCCATTGAGTCCCAGTGTGTGACTGATAAAATTACATCATCCCATTGGGAGATGCTCCAGCCAGGGGGAGGAGCCAAACATTCCGTACCTAAATAAAATCTGAGATTTGGTACATCAGAGCATCACAACATTTTTCCACTGGATTCCAGAAGATAAGCAGACCCTTCCACATCATCAGTGGACCTTCAAAGGGAAACTGCACCTTGTCCAGGAGCACTGCTCCAACTGAAGCACATCTGTCACTGCAGGAGGATGCAGCCACCATTGAATGGCACTGCTGCCAACACTCAGGCTGTCAGGTTGCATTCTGACTCTCTCAGTGTTTGTTTTGTGTTTGCTTGTGGTTTTTTTTTGTACTACTGCATTTTATTTTAATTCTCCTATTAAGTTATAATTTGTTTGGTTTGTTGTTTTTTACTGTTTCCATACACTAGCAAAGAACTGTTATTCCTATTTCTGTATCTTTTCCTGAGAGCCCTTTAATTTCAAAATTATAATAATTCAGAGGGAGGGGGGTTACATCTACTATTTGAAAGGAAGCTCCTGCCTTCCTTAGCAGACATTTGTCTTTCAAACCAAGACAATTCTTTCATTGCATGAGATAGCAGTTGAATGGACAATGACAGAAAATTGCAGCAGAAATCACCCTGGATAACCCTATTTCCATGAATCTTGCTCCTCTAGTTGGTATTATTACTTTAATTATGAGGATATTATATTTTTTTAAGACATACTGTACCTTACTGTCCAACAAATGAAACTGCATTAGGGTCTGAAATATACTTTTAAAAGAAAGCATATAAATGATAATAAAGAAAACCATAAAATAAAGAATTAACTTTTAAGTTACAATGAGAAATAGACAGCAATATCCTTCAAAGGGAAAATTATATTTAAAGTCAGGAAACAAACAATTTAGTGAAGAATGACATTTGAATATGCTCCAACATCTCATAAAACATTGAAATAATTTTATAAAATCTGGCTCTGCAAAGCAAGACCTCTGGAAGAGGGAAAAGCAGCCATTGTTTCACATGAGGCGCCATAGCACTGGGGCTAGTGCAGAAGATTTTCTCTGGCACTGAAGTTTGTAAAACGATCACACTGAAGTAATGATTTTGCATTTAACTAAACATCTCTGCAATGAAGTCCCACAGATATCTGCTGCAAGGGCAGTGACTTTAACTGGTAGAGAGGGAAGCACTCTGAGGAAAAAGTTATAAATTATTGACTAATCCAGAGCTAAAGTTCTGGAGAGAATGAGAACAGGTGAAAGCCAGTGTGAGGTGACAAACAACCCTGCAAGGTCCTATGGGGGAAACGGAAAAGTCACATCCCTGTTTTTGCTCACCATTTGAATCCCAGAGGAATTCCAATGCTACTTAGCAGTCCACCTTAATCAAAAGTGAAAAGATAAACACTAATTCTGGAAATCTAGTCTAATTCCTCACCCAAAGACTGATTACTTGAGATCTGTGCAGAAAAGGGTAAATTTAATCTTTCATTCAACTTGTAGCAGCTTGATAAATTACAGAAGCCCACATAAAATTGACCTTCAACCACCACTTTCTGATAACACAGTTTCTCACCTTTTCTTTCATCAGATCTGTCTCAAAATTTCCTGCAGCAAGATTTCCCTATATTTAGAAACCAATCAGTGCCAGCAGCTGCAAGAATTGCCCTCCAAGCAATCAAGGGTGGGAAATACGTAAGTCAAAAATCCAGTGAGGCAGAAATTTCTGATGAGACTTGAAAGGAAGCTCTTAGGAAACTACATTCATCTAGAAATTGAGAGGCAAAACCTTGACTCCTTCAAAGCATGGCATTTTCCGGCACAATTCTGAGGTTGGGAGTTTTCAGGCTAAATTTTAGAAAGACAGGACTGTCAAAAACTGCTAATCAGATAAAAAGAAGTACACTGTCACTATGATTGAAGTGAAGAAACTCCAAACACTTAGTATTTTGAAGGCTCCAGAACACAAATTTTACAATGCACATGATGCAGAAAGGGATGCTACTATAGGAAGATAAAGCCATTTTTTTATCCAGCATGGTTATATAATCTCATGTTCTTCCTCAGACTGAAACAGGGTACAACAGGAAATATTTCTTCCAAAACAGACAGTATGCATTGCCACAGGAGACCAGAATTACCTGATTTGTCTTAGGCAAAACTATTGGATTTCAGAACTGCACTCAGGCCAGAGGAAGGCTAAGACCTAATAAGCAGGATACATCACAGCAGTCAAGTTAAAAGATTGAGTACATGCTATGGACACTTCCTTATCAGTACAAAGGCACATATTCATCTTGTTTTTTTCAGTGACAGCACAATATAAACTAAGAGCACGTCTATCTCTCCTCTCCCTGTGGCACTGAGCACTTCAGCTGCATCAGGAGCAGGGTACAACACCCAGCCCCAAACACGGGCAACTTGCAGCTGTACTTGCACTAAGGAAGCCTTAAGAACCAATTCTGAAGATAGATGCAACCATCTTACAGTTAAAACATATGCTCTGATTTACAGAAATTATGGTCTCAGGGTTCTCTGGGTTAAACACAAGTAGAAGTGAAGGTAAAAGATATCCTGTAATGTATTTCAGAAGAGAACTGTCCTTGAACTAAATGACTTAGAAAGTATGCTTCAAGACAGAGAGGTGCTGTCAAAAATAAGAGTATTCTACAGCTCCATAAACTCCACTTGGAATGCTGACTGACTGATGCTCTGCTAAATAAGATTTGCACAGATTTTTTCAAATACCTAGCAGAGTTATTAGCTGCAGCCTGTGGCCTTCTATTTCCTTTCTTCAAATTCTAAAATTTTTTATTTCTGATTTATTTTTTTTACAAAATAATACACTACACAACCATTTTATTTGCAAATAGATTTAATTTATGAAAGCTAGGCTAATCCACTTGCCTTCTGCAAAATATTTACTAACATGAACCTACAGTTGCTTCTCATCTACTACCACCAAACTTCCAATCACTATTTTAACACTGGCAAACCATATCTATCTTAGAATGAAATCCAAAAACCCTAAGAAGGATCAATCATTCACTGCTCTCACTTGGAGAGCAAGAAATTTTAACAGTTGTTTTTTACTGATTTCGTGTTACACCAAATCAAAATTTCCACACTACTGTTAGAAATGTATTCTCCAGTCAGAAAGATCTGCTTAAAAATTAACAACAGTTTTTCAATAGAAACACATAATAAGTCTGTTCACAGCTTCTCTCATGCAAATTTCAGACTATGGACTGGAAACTTGAAATAGTTGTGTTTCACCATAACTTTTCTATACTGAGGGACACACCAGCAAAGTTCCCTCAACAAGTCAGGGTACAAAGGTCAACAAACAAAACAAACAAACAAATAAAAAACACAGAAAGAAGGTATTATTTCAGTTAAGGTCATAAATGTCAGGAGACCAAAAGCATGCCAATCTGAAATCAAGTTTTAAAAAGTTTTCAATATCTCTCATAATATCACTCCTACAACCAAAAAGAAGGGAAACCTTCAGTTCATAAACAGTTCTCCCTGAATTATTGAGGAAAGTGGATCATTTTTTTTTGGTTTAACTAAAAAGAAAAAGAAATCATGATCATAGCTCTGTCTACACAAAAGCCCTTTTTTTTTTTTACATCTCTACTGCTGTAATCATATTGCAGATCCTGTTTACCTCTAGCAATAAAAATGTGTCCTGTTAAGACATATGGTAGTGCTAAAGTACTACAGTGATAAAGTTCTTCCAACTTCAGTAACATCCTTCCATATGAAGCATAAGTCTGACTTCCTCCATTATTCTGGAGATAAAACCTTGAATCTTGCTCAGTAACTTCAAAAATGCAGCTCAGTGTGGAACTGCACTTTTGCAGGAAGGAGCCAGAACATTCTGTGATTCTTCTTTTCTGACATGTTAATTGTTCTTCCATATACAAGGAGAACAGAAGCAGCAGCGTGCCATATTTATTCAATGAAAGTTGAGCCACAGGGGTGATGGCACATTCCTTCTCCAGCATCAGCCAAATTATCTCAGTGCCCAACTTTAAGAGGGTGCAATAGCACTCCATCATTTGAGAATGCTGGGAGGCTTATGAATCATTTTAACAGCATGGAGGCAGATTGAGATCATCTCCCTGTTACAGGAACCTGGAGACAAGTGGCAGCCCTGGTGAATCATTTCCATACATCCTCACCCCTCACAATAACCTTAAAGAGACACTATCCCACGGCTCAATCTTAATTCAGCATGCACAGGAACTTTGCAGGATTGAAAAAGAGTTAATGTTGTGGCTGCAATGGTACCCATGATATCATTTAAAATTATATTTAATTTTATATATTTATGTTTCTCCAAATTGTGTCTACCAAGAAAATCTACGCTCCCCAAATTCTGTTTTAGGGGGAAAGAAAAAAGAATAGATGCAGGTATAACCTTTGTAGTCATGAGAGAATGCATGACACACACTTCACTAACTTGAGCACATTCGATTGTAACACTCCAAAAAGAATAAAGAAAATGCTCTTGAACATTTCCATGTAAAGTCATTTCTAACAAGAATTAGGTATCTACATGTGCAAACTCTGTGTACAAATTTTCACAAACATGCAGACATTTCTTTAATAAAATAAGAAAGCCTTAGACACTACAACAGTGAATGATGAAATTAAAGTGATAAATTAATTTAATTTTTAATAGGAAAACTCATAAACCTTGGAAAATCAAATGTTAGCCTATGTTCATCCCAGAAACATAATCCTTTAAAGCAAGCTTTTTTTTTTTTTTCCTTTTTTCTCTTTCTTTAACTGTTTTTTAGGAGAAATATAGATTAAACCTTCCCTATCAAATAAAAAAAAGGACTCATTAAAATGTGAGGCCATTGAAATTCAGCTGAAGTTTCATCTTTTCATTAGTAGAAAGTTTGAATGTTTTTTTAGGAAAATATCTTAATTTTACTTTCAGTTTGACTCAAAGTAAAACAGCCTGAAAATACAGCAACAGAAGGGCTGCCAATTTCCATTAGGTAAGCAATGCTTACAACTTCTTCCAAAGTCACAACAGGAAGTGCAACTGTGTTTCTAATTATGCCATAGAGATTTCTTGCATTAAGAAAAAATAAACCACAATGCATATCTCAATAAAGTACTTGGTGAAGGTAAGCAGGTCTATCCAAACGGCAGTTTAGGGAAGAGAACCATTCTCAGTTTTAAAATCTAATGTTTCCCCAGAGCACGAGCAATCAACACTGCCTTAACTTCCACACTCTGGATTCACCTATGAAAAGAAGGAAGGTCGAAGAGAGAAAATGCACTTGGAACACAGCAGCTCCATGAGCAGTGTTTTATAGAGCTCCTAGTCATCGGTGCTTTAAAAATGGTGCTCGTATTTGTTTGGCTCTGCAGGTACAGCAGTCCAGTGCAGGTTTGGTACTGGGGAAAGGAAGGCAGGGCAGGAACAGGCTGAGCAAAGAGCTCAGTCTGCCCCAGCACAGCCTGGCCAGCACTGGGAGAGGCACAGAACTCACGTGGGGACACCAATCCCTCACAAACATGGGGATGGCGAATGGCATCACAGAGGGCATGGGGAAAGCAAAGGAAAAGACTGTCATAAAGGAGGATTGGCAATTCAGAGACTAAATCTCTAAGAATGTTTTGATGCTTTGGTAGAGGTTCGTATTTTAAAAGTACAGAGTAATTCAGGCCATTCTGAAATCTATGGTCACATGACAAAAACTTATTTTTTTCATCCCAGTGACAGATCTGCTTCAATACAGACACTGAGGCACAAGATATCCTTCAATCCCCACAAGATGCCACCAATACACCATATTGAGCAAATTTCAGTGACCTCGGCCCCTCTTGTTATCCAGCCATTCTCAGGTTGCAGGTCACTGACTCCTAAACTCTGTTTTATTACAGAAAATATTAAGAGTGGCACTCAAAGTAATATTACAGCAATATTCTGTTTGCTGGTGAGTTGGTAAACTGCCAGTCTCTAAAAATTTTTTAAGATTTGAAGAAATGCAACAAAAAGTTCATTACAGTAATTTCACACCTATAAGGCACACCAGGATAAAAGGCGCACTTCTGGGTTGCTGGCAAGTCCCCATAATTTTTCCCTATATAAGGATCGCTTTTTTTTTTGAAGTGAGGATCCTCTGCCAGCTCTCCCTGCCTGGCCGCGCAGCTCCTGCCGGCTGGGGCCACCTGCTCCTCCTGCAGCTCACACTTCTGGATAGGCAATTCTCCGAACTCTGTCCATATGTAAGGCTCACTGGATTATAAGGCGCACTTCTGGGTTTGGATTGACACTTCAGTCAAAAAGGTGCGCCTCATAAGCGTGAAATTACTGTAATATAAATATCCAGCAAAAGAACCTAGACAATCACTACGTTCAGACTCAAGCTAAACAGCACCCTTCACTTTCTCTCAGGATTACAGAAATGCTCTTCAGTTCCTAAGTCATGAGGTAAGAGCCTCAAAAGTCATGTTCAAACAACCAGAGACACTCAGAGCAACTGCCCCAGGTAAATCTGAAATGCACTGTTGCCAGTGTCACTGTTTGAGTGACTAGCACTGGGAGGAAGCAGGTGTGGGATTCTGTTCCTGGCCCACTTTAAAGGGATGTGACAGACAGTGCCATCAAAGGTTTGGCAGGATGCGCCGGAGGGCTTCTACTTGATCCTTCTTTTAAAGAAGTGCCAACAAGCTCTGAATCATGGAAGGAAGCAGGCCTCACAAAATACCCATCAGAATTCTTCTTCAATCTACTAACAAATATAGTTGGAAGACTTTCAGAAAAGGTAGGTTAATTTATGGAGTGACAAGCACCAGAGTAGGGTACAGAATCAAGAGGAAAACAGTCAAGTCCTCAGAGGGCCATATGGTCAAAGAGGACTTTGTGCTTCTCTGGCCACAATATAATGTCTGGGTTTTGTGCCTACTGCTGAAAAACAGCAGAGCAGAATATCTGTTCTGCTTTCAGAGCACAGAGTCAGGAATCTGGCATTCCTGAGTTCCTGGGAATCCATGGCGATGCACACCAAGAACTGGAAACTGGGAAATTAATGCATTCCTCTAAAGTGCAAGAATGCTTCTATAAGAAAAAATGAAAAGAAATATTATTTCAAATGCAGGTCTTCATGCCATTTTGTTTAGAAATTCCCACAGTCATTTTGCATTTGTAAATGAGAAAATGAGGGTGAATTTATTCTATATGCTGCTCAAATAGAGAAGCTATTTCATTTCATGTAGTCTTCTTTACTTCCTTCTTGAACCTTTTTGGGCAAGTTCATTTGTCTCAACATGTTTTTAAAGTTTAGCAAAGTATATGGATTGGACAGTTTGTAAAATGGAGCAAAAATAATTAACAGAAATAATTAAGATTTTGCTCACTTAACTTGCAAACCCAGTTTCCAGCAAAAAAGTCCGTTCTACAGATTTCAGTTTCAATGTCACCACTGCTTGATTCTTGCAGCATGAGGACTTGCTTTACTTCCTCAGCAGTGATGGGTCAAAAATCAGATTCTATTGATCAGATCCTTAAAAAAATCAGGAGTCCCTACTTCATGCAGGCCTGCTTCCTAGATGCCTTCTTATTTAACCATTCCTTCCATTTGACCGTGGACTTGGTGCCTACTTTGTTGCAGAACTCCATTTATAAGAAATCTGTAACAAGAATATATGAGCATATTCTAATTCAAACTCACCAAGCGTCAGAAAGAAAACAGAAGTCAATTCTGTATTAATCAATGGTGTCAGGACATGCTACAGCAACTCAGCAATGGCAGAAGTGTTCCAAACAATGCATTCTTTATTTCCATAAAGATCCATGGAGCCAGGAAACTCTTGAAATTGTTACTCCTCGAATGGGAGAAGCCAACCTAAGGACTACTTAAAAGCCAACTGACCTAGTCTAAAAATACACATATGAAAGACTGAGGTTCAAACATATGAATTGTTTGTGCAATGAAATGGCCCTACTAACGAACTTAGTCATATCAAAGCAGAATCAAATACGCAATTACAGTCGCAAAATTTATTCTGTAGGTCAATAATATGGTATTTAAACAACAGCACTGGACAATACATTGATTAGTTCAGTTTATTATTCATTTGGGTATCTACTAATAAAGCAAAGATTGATTATGTGGCTGGATTCAACAGCAGGGCTCTGAACACTGCCCCTTGGATGTGCCACGCTTAGTGACGCTAAACATCTAACTGCAAAAATCCGAGCACAATCCATTGCATCCATACCCAGAAGTGATGCTAAGCTGGATGCAGGTGAAAAAAGCAATCACAGGAACAATCACCCACTAGCACATAGTATCTGGTAAGCAGAAGAGCACAGACTTCTTCAGGCACAGCTCCATCCTTCCATTCAGCTTGGACGGAGTGATTTCTGGCATTGCCCAAGATGGGGATCATAGGGTTGAAATGTCAAACTAAGAACTAGAATATAACTTACAGTGCAAAACTAACTTTTTTTTAAAAGTTGAGAGCTGCCTTTATACACGCAAATTCTTTGATGTATATAGCTTCCTTTAAACCCTGTGCTAAGAACAAGCAAAGCCTGCAGTGAATACGGAATTGATATTTACAGCCTTCATGCTTAGCTGCAGCAAGAAGGCTTAGAAAAATTATTAAAGTATTTATTTCATGAATCAAACCTTCAAAATACTTAACCTTAATCCAAATCTATACCATTTAAGATTATCTATTTTCTTGTAGCACATGAGGAATGAACTACTATCAAACTGCAAACAATACGCATGAATCCCTCTCAACACCATGGCATGGAGCTTAGTTCAAGCTATGTGCACAACTTAAGAAACATTTTTTTATAATGAAGGCATAAGAACATCATGAACAAAAGGAAAAAGTTCATTTTGGTTTCACTAAATTACCTGCACTGTTTGTATTTTGGCCAATAAAGGACTCAGACGTGGGTGTCTCAATGCAAAGTTTTTCAATGGCCATTATCAGCACAGGGAAAGGTAACACTTTGCCAAGAATGCCCTTTCTCAAGTTCTCACTAAATAAATGAGCTCCATTTGGTCCTTTTAACTATGACAGTAACTGCCTCCATTGAAGTTGAGGCAGTATTTTTTCTCAATTTGTTTGCATTATTATTTTCCCATACAACATCAGCCCACTGAAAATCATTGATCCATTCATTACAACCACAATTACTGCCAGTCCTGATATCAAACTCTATTCAGTATCTGAACAACAGTTAACTGATGAACAGAGCAGCATCCTGCAGAAAATGAACTTAGGAACATGTTCCAGGGTTTTGTAAAATACGGGCATCTCCACCAGGTTTGAAGCACTTCCTTGAGTACTTAGTTAAATTCTGTCCACAGCTACACCAAAGACCACAGTGTTTCATGAATCACTGAAACATGATAGCAAGAGATAACTCTATATTAAAGAACCATTTCTTTTATTTCTCATTTCTTGGCAACTGGGGGTGAAAATACATCCGTGGAAATGGCAAGTCACATGATTATCAACCTGCTAAGTGTCCTGATAAAAAGCTGAAAAATGCCAGAGATTGTCTTAAAAAAATCCAAAATCACAAATGCAGGAATCCAAGAAAGCACATAAATTGTTTAAAGGCAAAGCCATAAAAATTGAGGAGTTTTTTTAACTGAATTGCACGTGCCCTTGATAGAGTGACGTGATAATTTGATAATTTGTTCAATTCAGCTTGCTTACAAGTCTGATACTTTGACATTATCTACTTAAAAGGTACTGAACTAGTATTCAAATGATTGATATTAGAGCAGCAAATCACTTGACAGACAGACCCTGACCAAAAACATAATTAAATCATTATATAGATAGGAATTGCTACAAAAACAATCCTGTGAGATATCATTAGTGGTCAAGAGAGATGTCAGTGCTGAGTCACCAATATCACAGATGGGCATTAATCAATGAGATACAAGAGCAACCTGCAACAGCTGCAGATTGCACCCATGCTTCATAAACACAGAGCAATCACACAGACCTTGAGGAAGGAAGGAGGACTAAAATACAAAGACTAAATTAGCCACCAGACTGAAACAAAGCATGTGAGTTAAAAAAATATATACAATCAAAGGCAGATACTGAGACTAAATGAGATCTTTAAGGAAAAATCACAGGCATAACAGATGCTGGAGAAATCTATTCCCCTCTCTCACTGTTCTACAGTCCAGCTGGAACAAGCCAAAAGCTTAACAGAAAAAAACCCAAACCACACCAACCAACCAAAAAACCTAACTCAAGCCCAGGTATCCTTATCTCAGGTTTTTCTTCATCTTTTCTTCATCTTCTGACATTACATTTCAAATGCTAAAATTTCTATCAAAAAGTGTCGTTTTAACAAGCTAGTTTTATCTGAATTCTCTGCCATATGAGACAAATTACAGCATAGTTAGATTACTTTGACACCTATGCACACTCATGAGGGCAATTTTTTGTTCTTTTTATATTTTTTTTTTTCTTAAAGAAAATCTTTAAGAGAAGCAGACCGTTAAGGACAAATGGTACTTAAGACTTTTACAATCACAGATCTTCCTACGATGATAATCATATTACACTCGATTCCCCTTCTCCAGTTATGAAAAATCAGACATTTCCTTTGAGGGAAATTTGATAAATGCTCCAACCACAGGGGAAACAAGAAAAAGAAGAAAAAAATAAATAGAATAGAATAGAATAAAATAGAATAAAAAATAAAATAAAATAAAATAAAATAAAATAAAATAAAATAAAATAAAATAAAATAAAATAAAATAAAGTGAGAGCTTGTGATCCAGGAAAGCAGGCTTCATTCCAGGGATCCTGTGGATGAAGGAGCCTTTCTACCCTGGAATCATTCAAAATAATTATACACTGCATTGATAGGATGTGGTTAAGTATCAATTTATTTATTTTTTTTTAAACTGTTGGTACACACACTTCCAGCAGCTTAGACTTGCTCTTGGTCTGGAAGACTCTCCAGGGAGGTTCTGAAGTAGCTGTGCTCACCTGTACACTGCAGGATGCTGACCTGGGGCAATCATGAGCTCAGCATTGCCACATGTCTGGAATCTCTGCCACAGACAGGATGCCTTATGAGATCCACCCAAAGAAAACCCATATGAGGAAACAGAGTATGTGCACAAAATTCCAAAAAATTTTCCATTTTGCATTTCCCACTGGGGAAAACAATGCCAGACCTCCCTCAAGGTTATAGCATGTCTGCCCTGTAGACTGGCAGAATTCATCTGTCTAGGGTTTTATCAAATGTAGAGGAAGTCAATCTAAAATCTAGAAATGAGGAGAGGAAGGGTGAGGCAGAAGCAAGGAAAACAGCCTAGACCAAGAGCTTCATACATTAAGAGCCAAGGACAAACATCCTTAAATAAACATTCCTCATCCTCTGCTCCAGCTACAAGGTTAAGCAGAACCCGTCTCCTTACCTAACCTGTCTATGGTAGTTTTTACCATTTGCAGAAAATCTTCTGGTTTATTGGGGTACATGTTTCGTATTTTATTTTCTTCCTGCTCTTGCAGTATTGCTAAAATTCTTTTTATTTACAGCCTAATTTTTCTCACCTCTAGTCCTAAATTGTTGTGTTCCAACAGGACATTCCAAACGTAAAAACCACACCAGGCTGTTTTGCTGTGCCATTCTGTGCACTCCTCGTCATCACACGCTCTAAAGGAAGAGGCATGGGCATCCCCATCACTCACTGGGTGAAAAGTGCTTTGCTGAGCAGGGACTGCAGCCCTGGCAGTGCTGCAGTGAGGAATGAGCTCAGAGATGATAAATGCTGCTGTCCTTTACCGGGCCTGTCACAGATTCATTCACTGATCTGATGGTTCCACAGGGTGCTAACAGGGGTTCAGTGCCACCAGCAATAGGCACTGATTGGTTCAGGAGATGTCATTATCTTTGAAAAAATGCATTGATAAAAGAAAACCATTTCAGACCAAGAGATGATGGAAGCAATTGACATATCACCATAATTTTTTTCCTCATTTATGTAATTCCCAATAATGTGCATATCTGAGTGTGTGCTTCCTCACTTGAGTTGCTTCACTTTCATTAGAACATCCTCTTTTTCTCTTGCAAGAGGATTTCTATTAAAGTTCACATATGAAATCTTGTTCAACAATTGCACTCACTGGGCTCAGTCAAAGAAGCAATAGAGAACCCGAGTCCTCTTGCACACAAATTTCTATATGAAACTCCCCTGAAGTACCAAGACTTTCATAGTCCAAAGATCTTGAGCAACTTTGCCATCAGAGCATATTTTCATGATTAGCAAATATTTTTTTCAATATATTACTAATACATAATACTTTTATGGTATTTATTTTTTTTACTATGAATGTAATGTTGGTGCCTAACTACTTTATTTTTAGCATTCTCTGCCTCCATAATGGCCACTATTATAATCGAGTGTGATCTGTATCACAGTGATATTTCTTAATTGCATTAAGCCCCAGTGGAGCATCCTATGAAAACCACTCAAAATCCTCATTTTTCCAAAGCATTAGTTACAAAAAAACCTCAGTGTAATAACATGTTAAATGCTCTTAGAAAAACAAAGTTTAGCTTTAGTTAATTTTAGAAACACACAAAACTTCAGTTTCAAGCAATTGGAATTTATGTTGGGGTAAAAAAAAAATTTCTAACCCCATGGGACACAAGATCATCCTAATTACAACTGCTGCTCATTTTCTTTTTGCTATAAATGCACAAATTCTGTTGTAGCACAGGCTCTTTAGTCTTAAAGTTATGCAATTGAGTACTTTTAAAAAAATAATAATTCAAATTATATTTGATTTTAACTCAAATATTGCTTTAAATTATTTTGATTTAAAAATCCTGAAAATAAAAACTTGGTGCAGTAGATGAATTTTGAGCATTTTTAGACTGCATCTTCAATAGCTGTTAATAATTTACATGATCAATAAAGGGTTCTTAGTTACCCAAGCACAATAATTATCACAATTATTACAAGCCATAAACTTATTTCCCTATACTTAGGGGCTAATGCACATAGTCTGGTCCTTCAGTGAAATGTTTCTGATCTTTTCCCTTAGAATTGTGGGAATAAACCACATCTTTAATTACCCTGGAGAGCAAGCTACCAAATTGCAAGCATATATTAGACAACAGCAAGAAGCAGTAACTTTTTCCTTCTTTTTTGTGGCATTGTGACAGTTCACCAAGAATAAGTGAAGCAAAAAGAAATAATCTGTGAATTCAGATTATTGTTGTTTTGATGATCTTTTTCACATACACAGTTCTGTGCAAGCACTTACCTAGAAGTAGAAATCACACACTAACAGTTTTAAAGTAGTAAATCTATTAATTAGTTGCAAATCCTATTGCATGTGATGTGAGGAAAAAAAACAAATAAAAAACATACACACAAAAAAAAAATCAGAACCCAGATGCTTAAACTCACCAAGAAGTTTAGGAATGACATAATGCTTTTATAGAGCTCATTTAAAATAATTAGGATGTAATAACAATGTAAGGCATATGCAGCCTCTCTGCAAATACAGCATAATGCCATGTTTTCCCAGTTTCAGTAATTTCCCTCATTTTCTTCCATTGTATATGCTGGACATAATGCCTCCAGTCTAAAAAACGACCAGAAAATTGTACCTTTAATCGTGTCCCATTGTTACCCAGTCATTCCACACTGCATTTGTTTATCAATGCCAGTCTCACAGCAGACTGGAAGCACTCTCGCCTTTCTTCCATCTCCTTTCTGCCTCATTAGAGGATATTTAACAATATCAACTATCAATTTCCTTGTCAGGTTTAAATTAGGATAGTTATTACCTGATCAATCAATTACTTGTTCACATCAATAACCATTTCATGTCTGCTGCTTTCAGGACTTCAAACTACCTTCCCTTCTATTGCACAGGGCAGATGCTATTCCACTGCTTCCCCTTTCTGTGGCAACAGTTCAGACACAAAACACCTTGGTTTTATTGAGCATCTGTCATTCGCAGCCTGAACTTAATTATCCATACTAGAAGGAATTTTACTTTGAGGTGGAAATATTTCTTTTTGAACGAGGGATGCAAGCTGAGATGTTGCACCTGAACATGGCATCACTTGGACTCTCCCTTCACAAACCAAATGTCTTTTAAAAAAAATGGATCAGAGCAGCAAGCAATGGTATATATTCACGTTCTTTGGTAGGTTTTGATAATAAAACATTTAAAAGATAAAAGCCTTGCTTACTTTAACAGATTGCTTTCTCAAGGACTTAGCAGGCTTGCATCCTTCTACAATCTCACATTTAAAAGAACACAAGATGCAGCATCTTAGCACATAAGGTCAATGAAACACCTTCTGATCAAATTTGTTTCAAAAAAAATAAATATGTACAGCGTATAATAATACCATATTAATCTAAAACTCATATAGCAAGCGACCTCATGTGAGATAATTTCCATTCCTATACATTTAAATTCATCTCTTGTTAATTCATTTATATTCAGGTTGTCTAATTTTTCTTGTAAGTTCCCTGCCTTAATTTGAAGGCTGTGTTTTGGCCTTTCTGCAATTATACTCATACTGTAGAAAATCACATGGAGATAACTGGTCCTTTTTCCAGGTGATATATTACCTCCTAGATGAAGGCTTGCATATCACTCCATTCAAAAAAGCATTCATAATGCTCACTTCAATAATTTGCCAAAATACATGTTTGCACAAAACTATTCCAGTCTGATGAATTGTACACATTGCTTTTTGAAGCCTCCTTAGACAGTTGCTTTTGTTGAACTTATCAATACAGCAATTCTCATTTAGAGCTTAATTTAAAATTATACTTCTTTTAATGTCAATGCTTCTTGCTATACTTTTTTTCCCCTCAGCAAAACTAATTAAATGAACGTTTATTATGAATTTCTTTCCCAAATGATTCATCTTCCTAAGTTATGGATTAAGATTGCTGTTACCTTTCCCAAGAAATGAATCTTCTCAGAGCTATCAAGAGTCATTTCATTTTCAGAAATATTATACATTTTCCTCAACTTTTAAGCAAACATTTTTCATAAAGGATCTTAATATAAAAAGAAACAAACCAAATTGTCTCAAAAGCCTAGTTCTAGCATTGTGCCTTCAACACACACTCTAAGGCTTAAATTAAGAAAAAATATCATAACATTTTACTCCAGTGGAGCCAGAGCCTCCATGACTGGCAGAGAATGACTGAAAATGGAACTATCTTGATTGTGATGTCTAAAATTCCTGGTTTGGGTAACTCTTTCCAAATCAACATTGACAATATTGAGAAACAAGGTAAGTAAGGTGAATTATGCAATGAGGCACTGCTCCCTGGGCTCCCTTCCTACACAGTCACACAGAAGGGAAATTAAAAACCAGCCATATGAAAACATAGTCATGAAAGCACACTGCAGCTTTTAAAAAAAACTACAGAAAGACAAATTCCAAAGGTGTCTGTTATCACTGTGAGGTCTGATGGGATACCATTCCTGTATCCACAATGGATATTGGGAGCCCATTCAGAGTAAACCAAAGCACTAAGCTTCATCACATCGAGGACCACTAGTCCCTGAAAAATTTTGTGACAGAAAATGTCACAGTCAAAGGAAAGAAGAAAATTTCAAGTGCACACCAAAAACTCCAGCTTAAGGCACTTTCCATGTTATGCAATAATTTGCTCACTCCTGGGCAGCAAACACAGGCTTGTTCCACAAAAGCAGCTCGTCCGTGTCAACAGTTCATGGCTGAAGAAGCTGCAAAGCCACCACAGTGAAAAGCTCAGATTAAAAGAGCTGGCTACACACTTTAGGGAACAGAATGTGTCAGAAAGCACAGAGAAACTGCACTGAAAACTAAAACTGACAGAAATCACTCAGGCACGTCAAATAATAAAAAATGCACTAAAACCCCAACAGAAATAAGAACAGAGTACCTCTGAATGCCAAAATCCTTGCAGGATCCTATGCAAGTCTTCAAGGACAGGTCTTCAGTAAGTTACCTGCAGAATTTTATACAAGACCATCTACAAATGTTTAGTAAAATAAAAAAATTGCTAATTTACTAATTTTTAATGGCAAGTGAGATCCTGGTTCACTTGGCAACCGATTATTTGTAAGTCAGCTTATCCTCCTGTTAGCAAGAGGTGACATGAAGAGTTTGGTGTGGGTGATGATGGATGATGGATGAAGAGAGCAGGTGGAGCGATGCAGGAGCATGAACACCACCATGCACTCACTGCTTTTTTGTGCTCTGCAGCAGTGATACTAGGGAGAGCACCTCTTAACACTGCTCCTCATGCATCTGTTACCAGTGATCAGCAGATTATATCACTGGGTATCACTGAGATACAGGCTGCTTCACTCCTCCAAAGCACATAACCTTAGAGTAAGGAAGTGCTGTGAGAGGGAATCAAGAGACACTCAAAGCCTTGGGACAGCACAGAATGACACAGGACCAGGAAAAATAGGAATTAAAATATTGGTTGCTCTCACTTTAGCCAGCTGCTACGAAACACTAACATGGTGTGTATGAAGCTGCTTTAATATTTGTCACTTCAAGATTTTAAAAATGTACTTTAAAATGTATGCAGTTCATTTTATTCCTGAAGTGCATTCATTTCTGTCTGTAATACCACCTTATGAATAAACCCAAATGAACAGGCACACTTCCTTTCTCTTTGTGAAACAATTGGAGTGCTTAAATACAATGTTAACCTCCAGCATTTTCTTTACACTTTGGACACTGGAATTGAAATAGCAGTCATTTTTGCCTTCTAATTATTAGGCTTCCTTAAAACTAATTAAGCTCAAATATTGTTTATCTCTAACCACTTTCAATATAATGGGAAAGAATTTGACACTTTATTTCTTCATCCAAGGGCAAATATACAGCAGAGTCTGCAAGAGCCTACCTCAGACACTGGATATGGAATTATCTACAGTTACACTACAACCTCACCAAATTTTATCAGGTCCATACACATTTTCACTTAATTTTCCCCACTATTTACATTAATTTTTCATGAAGACTCACCATAGTCATATAAAGTGAGATATAGCTAGAAAATTTAGTACAAAGCAAGATGTGCAAACTACAAAAAAACCGACAAAACACAAACACTATATGTATTTTTAAACCTTCTGTGATCAAACTGTGTATTGCTAATTTCTCAACAAGAGCTATTAATTCTGTGAGCAGTGGAAGTGATGAAATTCAGTTGCTGATCAGATATATCAGGTGTTTGTGTTTGATTGATTGACTTTAGTGCCCTCCCAGCTGCATTCACCAATGGAAGTTTCTAGAGCTGAGGCATTTTGAATCTGTTCTCTCTTCTGAGAGGTTCCCAAAATACAAGCAATTTAAAATTCTCTGCCGTCTTGGAGGGAATTATTTATCTCTGAGATCTCTTAGCCTTTCATCAAAGTCAGCAGACATGTTGAAAAAGTTCAAAATCTAGGCTGAAGAGATGCAGAAAATACCAATTCATAAACCTTGCTAGCTCATACACAGAACCTAAAAATGCCTCAAGACAAACTTTGCAGTCCTAATCTTGGCCAGTACCCCTGGTTCCCAAACTCACATAAAACAAAGTTATTCAGGCCATTTAAACTGTGAAATATATTAGAGAGAAGTGTAATTGTAATTTAATCCCTGGTGCACTAACAAGCTGAAGCAAAAAGAATGGATTGCTGTTCAACAGCTACATGTAAAAAATAACGTCTTTAATTTCATTAGTTGTGCTATATACAATTATGTAATAAAATATTAAATGATACATAATTAAAAACCATAATTTAAAGCTCTATTACATAGTTTCTTCTACAACAGCTATTAATTTTCAGACAGCTCCCATAAAGATTTACTGCATTAAATCAAATAAGGAAAGAGTGAACAACCCTGATTTACACTGAAATAGAGGAAAATGCAACAGCTCTGACATTTACCCAAGCACCCAAGTTATCCTCAGGTACTTGGGCTCATCTCTCATTTCAGTGATTAAATTGTTCCGAGAAAAACAGCTCCTATATGTCACATATAGATTAGTCTGCTGCTTGCCCAGTGAGCTTCCTGTCAAATCTTCCTGATGTCCCATGCTCATGAGGATTTTATAAAGCATTATCACTAAGCCAGCTCAGAAACATGGAGCTGAAGGGACAGGAATAATAATACCCTCCAAATTAATATAAAAGTATCTCAACAATTATTACATTATTCAGTCACACTCCATACAAATAAAGTTACCTACAGAAGCATCCTGGTTGGAAAGAGAAAGGAAGGAGGCAAACATTTCCTGGAACACTGCACCATGTCCAGGTAATAGCAGTGGTCCAATTTGCCCATTGCTATTTAAACATGCATTATATAGTTATAGAGCTGCTAATCCGTTCACAGTAATTTCTACTTCGTTGCATATGATAAACAAACACATTTCTATCTGTTTTTCTTCCTGACACAACTGGGAAAATATTTGTACTTAAGGTGAGAGAGCCAGATCGGCAACGTCTTTTCCAATTGTAGCACTGTGTATTTTTGTTTCCATGAGATGCAAAAGCTTAGCAATAAATTTCTGTTTAGCCCAAAACCATTTATTTTTAACAGATCCCGAGTTTTCTTTAAATTTATAACCAACTCCATACATATATGTATACATATAGCTGTCCTATCCAATGCCTACCTTCAAATTACATGTATTTTAGCTGTATGTCATAAAAAAGGTTGATATACAGTGTCTGACAAAAAAAAAAAGACACGATACACTATCTACAGATTCTGATAGACAGCAAATCAAAATAATTCAAGCAGCCAATTGCACTTTGGGCAAGCGCCTTATTTCACTGTGTAGGCTAAACGTATTTTGAGGAAGGATTACATTTTGTTTGGCAATTTATTTTATTGACAAAGCATATTTCATCAGATATTGCTTCGCATTTTGTAGACAAATGCATGTTGTCAAATTTTCTATTTCCTTTGGTGGATGAAAAGCATTTTTCCACAGATTCTACAACTCTCTGGAGAGCACAGTGAATTCCATACAACAGCAGGTTCTACAAAGGTGCTTTTATTACAAGTTTACTTAAAATAGTAATATTTTTAAGACCATATCTGGAATATATATAGAAAAATGGTCTTCAGTGTTGACACACAGATGATTAGCATCAGTCACCATAATTAATATTCATTACAGCAAAATTTAAAACTTAAAAAATCAGTACCTAAGTTTGGGTTCTGGGATTCTAATGCATGCGATATTTTTACTGAAAATTTACCCTCAAAGTAACTATGAAGCCTTAGATTGATTGTTGCCAAACATTTGAAGACAATTACTTTTCATTGCTTTCCTTCTGATACATTTTCTTTTGTTCCAGAAGTACAGTGTCATCACACTTCATACAGTGCCATCAGACAAAGCCTGTTCTAACTTTGTGACAAAACAAAACTAAGGCAATTAATTTCTATTTTAACAATTAATTAATAATAATTGTCTGTTAAAATCAGACTAAGAACAAACTAACCAAAACAATCCTCTCCCAGCCCCTGACAAACCACACAAAAATCACAGATGAAGCAGTCCTGTCAAGAGTATTGATTCAACAAAGTACCTCTACATTTTTCATGCAGAAAAAAAAACCTCAACAAATATCATGACTATTCTGTCCACTTAAAGTGCATATTTAACCCTTACATTCTTACATATAATTTAAAATACTGAATTTACATGTCTCATTAGCATTAGATTGAGTGGAATTCATTCTTTCCATATCAAAGTATTCTTCATGACAAGTCTGTCTAAAAATAACTTGTGGACAGACATCAGGAAGAGCTCTTTTACCTTAAGGGGTGAGGTTAAAAAGGCCCCCATTTGCTATGGGAGCATCTGAAGTGTCCATGAAACTGTGTATGCATTGAGAGTACTTTCTTTTTTAGATTGTGTTATTTTTTTAGTCCACTTTAATGATGAAAGAATTATTAATTTCTTCTAAATTCTCTCTTAAGCAAGTAAGTCAGTCTATGGACAGTAACAGACAGCTTACATATGAAACAGAGAGGACAAAAGAAAATCTGCAATTTCCTCTGAAATACTATGTAGGAATGATCCACATTTATTCAAAAAGAGCACCAATATGTAAGCAATTTTTTTCCAAAATATGGGAAACACCAAGACAACTGGTGCCAAGGGAAATATTTGAAATGGCTGGATGGTCAGGTAAGGAGCCACCAGGGCTCTTATCACAAAGCAACTTAGTCCTTTTCCACTTTGTAGTCACCAACTTGCAGGCACTGCTAGAGAACATGGCATCTTGCACAGAGCCATTCTGATGACTATTATCCCTTCCAGTGGCAAAAGGCTTCCTCACTGCATTATCTGCAGCTATCATGAAAGAATTTGCACCATCTCCTGCTCCCCAGAAAAGGCCTCCTACTCTAAGAATTCAACTAGGAGAGAGTCAGCAATAACCCAATGAACCAAAGGCTGGCATGGAAGGCATGACTAAAGAGTTCATATACCTGTTTGAATTTCACTTACAGAATATGACGCTGGCAGTAGTTTTTCATTTATCTACTCTTATTTTATTGTGCCAATATTTGTTTTACCTACAATAAACTGAGTAAACTCAACCCTGAGTAGGAACAACACCCAAGTTACTTTAGAGCTTTAGAGCTACTTTAGAGTTACTTTACAGCACCAGGCAAGGACTGCCTATAGACAAGCAGACACCCATTGCAGGCTGCCTTCTCGCCTACACACCAAGGTTTTGTTCTTTTCTAAGACTTTCCTGCAACAAAAATTCCTGTCATTTTTGGAACACTGTCCCTGGCCACAACTGATGAAAGTCTTCCCTTCTGAGGGCCTCTCACAAGACACCTTTATTCCTCATCCATATACAAAGTTGCACTGGGGTGAACATACAACAGTACTCAATTTCCCTGAAACTCAGTCCTACCCAAATCATGCTGCTTTGCTTCCTGCAGCACTGTCATCCCTGAGGAGCTGTGGTAACCAGCCTCATTTCCAGCATACAGCAAAGATTCTGCACTTCCAGAGGGATCAGGGAAAAGTTCATATTTGTATTTTTTTGATGACAGTAATTTCACAACTATAAGGCGCACTTCCGGGTTGTCGGCAATTTTCCATTCTTTATCCATATATAAGGAGCACTGGACTATAAGGTGCACTTTTTTTTTTTGCAGTGAGTATCCGCACGCAACAAAGTAATGAATTAGTAACAGAATGGCGCGATTGCGGGGTTTACTGGCAGCTGCTCAATTTGCAAACATTTTTTTACAGATTGGCGCAGCCTTTAAATGCAGCCCCAGGTGCCCTCCCCATGCTGCGGGCCCCGGCACTCCTGCCCAGCGCCGGCTGCCGTGGCTCTCACAGCTCAAACTTCTGGGTTGGCAAATTTCTGAACTTTGTTCATATATATACGGCACACCAGCCTATAAGGCGCTCTTCTGGGTTTCAATCGTAATTTTAGTTAAAAAGGTGTGCCTTATATGCGTGAGATTACTGTACCGTGCCCATCTAACTGGAATGCAGATGGTTCCACTACTGCTTTAGCAAAACCTAAGGGGCAGTATAGCCTGCTCCCTAGAGCTCCCAGGGAAACAGCATTTGGGCAGCCTGCCCATCTCTCTGATTGCTGGCCAGGTAAAAGGATTACAGCTAGGGTCTACTGCTTACTGCTCCTCCCAGCTCACCAGCCCTGCCATGGAGGAAATTGTCAGTGTTCCTGGCCATCATGCATGCTCCAGATGGCTCTTTGGTAAAGCTTTTCAAAACCATTTTTGCCACCGTTGTGTGGCAAAAGGAGTCCCAATCAGACTTATTATTTTCAGGTTGGAGGGAGATGAAGAAAAAGGAAAGCATCAGGGACAGTACAAATGTGATTAAACATTGTGGCATAACACTAATCTCCACCTTTTCCTTCTCTGAGTTTTGCTGGTTCTTGGAGTAAATTCAGGTCAAAGGCTTTGTTTTCTTTTTCCTGCTGTTTATGAGCGTGCTGCACGAGAACATGCTTGTAAAAAGACAACAGCCAGTTTAGCTCCAGAGATTAAGGCTTCCCAATTTCACCCATCTGAACAACTGCTTTTTCCCCTCAACAGCGCTACTAAATCTCCACGAGATGAACTAAATAGATTAACACTATAAAGAAGGAAGGTTCATTTTTTGGCGATGGTTTTCAAGCACATATGTGGGACCATGCACATGCAGGTATCTTAAATGACAATCACTCAGGACTAAGGGAGCAGCAAAAGGCCTTCTCTCTAAATTGTAGAGGCAACTCCGTTTCTCTTGGCTCACAGGGACTAGCCCATATCCTGATCCTGCAATCCTAGATCCCTTCCTCTTAAATTTCATCTACATGTGCCAATTTTGCGTGAACTGGAACAGCACTTGTGTCCATACAGATGAAAATCATGGATCCATAAATCCTCTTGAAACCCAAAAAAAGCTTAAAATTGTACAATCAAAATCCAGAGAAAAATAGTCAGTAATTTGAAAAATAGCATCACTGCAAAGCAAAGTCCACGTTTAAAATGAATTATACCATTTCATATTGTAAATTGACATACAAAATTATATATTTGTAAGGTCATGCATATTTAGTTCTTTGTCTTCAAGGCAAACTTCACTGACTCTCTTTGAAGTAATAAATTAATAAAAGATTAGGTGCACATTGATACTATGTATCTCCTCAATACACCAGAAATATTCAAGCTCACTCTTGTCTTTATCACATGACTGCACTATAAGAGCAGATAGATTATAGTTCACCTAACTAGCACAGGTTAACTAGATAACCATATTTCAATTAAAGAAAAAAGCCAATTGCTGCATGTCTTATTATCATCCTTAAACATCTTGGCAATAATTAATAGCTACCCAATTCATAGAAATTGCTTTCCTTATTTTTGGAGCAGCTTCTTTCTTTGAATGTAATGACTAAGAGAAAAGAAACATCTGTTTCTGTTGCTAAGGAGATCGACACAAAAAAAAAAAAAAAGATAAGACGAATATTCAGAGTATTTTTTTAAAGAGAAAAATTCCGTCCATTTGGGTTCAACTACATGCTTTACAATCAGTGGCCCAGCCAGCTATCGCATAACAAAACAACAGTGTGTTTCTCTTTTTGCCTTGTGACTGCTCAACTGCCAGATATTCTGCATATTTATTCAGGGACAACGCAGCACAACAAATGAAGATACCTAGACACATTCACCAGCATCTCTGTGTCTTGAGGAGCTGCAGATGCGCATCCTCAAAAGTGAGTATCTACATAAGAACCTGAATTTCTGCAAAAGTGAGGGAAATGTCAACTGTCCGTGAAATGTGCCACATGACAGTTATGACAAAGCTAATATTAAAAACTAAGAAGATGCAGTCTTGTAAAGCAAAAGAACAAAAGATCCCTCTACCAGTAGGCAGGTTGTTTTAATGCACATGTTCACAGGGCTGTAATTAACCTGGTGTTGTACAAGCACAGAGCAGATTGCCAGGGGGTATAAAAAGCTGGGTCAGTAGGATCTGCATGAAGCAAAGCTGCTTTTGCAGCACATACTCAAAAAGATAAGGTTAGACCTATCTGCCAGTAAAATAGGTGGGCAGGTGCAAGGTAAAATCAAATAAAAATCCAGTTATATTGTGTTTATATTTCTAAATTACAGTAATTTCACACTTATAAGACACACGGGGGTATAAGGCGCACTTCCAGGTAGCCGGGAACGGGGAAGTACACGTATTTTGCCCATATATAAGGCACACCAGCCTATAAGGCACATTTTTTTTCTTTTTTTTGGAGAAACTGCGTGCAACAAAGTAACGAATTAGTAACAGAATACTGTCAGGTGCTCAATTTGCAGTTTTCACAGAATGAGGTAGCTCTGCCGAGGGCCCTGGCCCTGCTCCTGGTCCCCTGATCCCCGTGGGCCCCCGGCCCCTGCCTCACCCCTGGCCCCCCATGAGGCTGCTGCGGAGGGCAGTCCCAGCCCTACTTGGGGCTGTGCAGGCTCGGCTCGGCTCAGGGCTACTGCCAGCTTGCACTTCTGGATTGGCAACTTTCTGAACTTTGCCCATATATAAGGCGCGCCAGCCTATAAGGCGCACTTCTAGGTTTGGGTCAAAACTTCAATCAAAAATGTGCGCCTTATATGCGTGAAATTACTATAATTTGATGAAACTCATCCTCAGGTATATTTTGGTTTTCTAAAGTAGATCATATAAGACAATAGTAATCATGCTGTTTTCCTATTTCAGGTCACTGTAAAGGTGCCAACATTGTGAGACATACTTATGTAAATATAAACTTGTAGAAGGCCCGGTGACACTGAAGAGTAAATAACAGCTTGAAGACAATTAGCAAAGCACAACCTTCCCTGCTAACAGGTTCAAATTCAAAGGCAGAATAAGAGCATAGAACAAAAAATACTTGTGTTAAAGATAATCTTGGCTCACAGACCTCCTGGAATAGCACGGGGCTGAAGTGCAGCACTGCCCTGGGGCTCTCCCCAGCCCTGCTGCAGTTCCTCTAGTGCATTATTAGCACGCCTAATGTGCAAAACTCTATTTCTGCAAGGTGTCCTGCTCACTGTCTCTCCCTCCCTGTAGCCATCTCCAGGATGACACCGGAGCCATTCTTCAGGCTCACAGTCTCTGATTCATGTTCCAGCCTCAGCACTGATGGGGTGGTGCAGCCCCATACAACAATGCCTGGGAATACTGAATATTTTGCTTCTCCCTGTGACGGCAGTTTAGTTTTTATCTACTTTGTCTGTTTTCTATCACACCTGACTTTTGAAGATCCTATCCAAGCAGTTTTTCACTAAAAGTTAACTTGTGGTTTAATTTCAGGCTGATTCACAGACTGTATTTTGAAACTGTTTTTTGGGTTTTTTTTGTACCTGCTACTAGAAACACAAACAGTGCAATAAAAAGCAAAAGAAAAACCTGAAAGAAAACATCTATTTACCAATATTCCCTTCTCATAATGATTTCTTTTTTTTTTTTTCTTTTTCATTAAATACACAAAAATAAGCTGTTCATGAAGCCAAAGGCACAAGCCTGGTCTGGAATGAATGGAACTGAAATTCAGCTTTATCCACTCATTTTTCCTGTGCATACTCTATTCCACCAAAAACATTTATCAGACACCTACACAGTCACACCACCTCAAACTCCAGACAAGAAGTAATTACAGAGAGAGGGTTTCTTCCAGGACAGATGCTGACTGAGAACCTTTCGCTTTTCACAAGGTAGCTCTGAAATAATTCAGCCCAGGATTCATCATCAAACAGGAAGAGCTACATCATTCTCAAACACACAGAACTTCCTTTGAAATCCCACCAAGTTTCCAGGAACACTTCAGAATCAGTTGCACAAAAATCTAAAATTGCCAGTGCTGAGTTTTCAGCACAGGAAGAAAGGGATAAAACCATAAATAAAGGCCAGATGACTGCACCACAGACAGGATTTTACATTTTCCTTCATGTCAGATATGCCTAACCAGTGCTTCTAGCAGGTTACACAGACTACAGTAATTTCACAATTATAAGCCACACCTGATTATAAGTCACACATCCGGGTAGCCAGGTAGACCACAAGATTTGGCCATATATAAGCCGCATCCGAATATAAGCCGCACATTTTATTATTTTTTTTTAAGCGAGGATCCATGTGCGACAAAGTAACGAATTAGTAACAGAATCACTGCCAGCTGGGTTTGGTGTCAGGTGCTCAAGTTGCAAACAGTTTTCATAGACCAGTGAAGCCTTTAAAGGCAGCCCCAGGCGCCCTCTCTGGCCGGCTCTCACTTCCGGGTTGGCATTTCACTGGGATTTGTCCATAGATAAGCCACACCGGATGATTAGCCGCACTACTGGGGTAGGCTGGATTCTTCAATGAAAAAGGTGCAGCTTATAATCGTGAAATTACTGTATTACATAGAGAACAATCTGTCAGGAGCTGTAACTGTTTTCTTTGGGCAGCCCCAGAATGTAGAGAATGCCATTTCTGGAGTTTCCAGACAAGACCTGCCCACTTCAGTCTCACTTTAAGAAGCATTCAGATAGTGATCCTAACACTTCCCTCAAACTGCCACTCTAAGGCCAGCCTAAATGTCCCTCCCTTCTCCTATCCTTTCACATACAGTCCCATATTCTCACAAAAGGCAAAAGATGAGTTTTCTTTTTAAAAATATGATACATATTAAAACTTGCCCTTAGTTAGAAAAATAAAAGGTCAAAGCTCAAATATTTTTCTCCACAGAGCCCTTTTCATACAGAGGTTCATATCCCACTCGAGTTTATGAAAAATATATGATTTAGACAATATCCTTTTTCACACAAAATCTCACATCCCACTGAAATATGTGAAGAATATATGAATTACACAATGTCATGGCACAGAATGTAGATTATTGTTAATAAAAATTGTACCTGACTCCAAGAGAATTCTCATAAAACAGCAAACATTATCAGCATCTATTTATCAACTCTCAACTTCGTATGCTGCATAGCAGTCAGGCAAAAAAAGCCAAAACCAAACCAAACAACTGAACTTCAAACATCCAATTACCTTTTCCAGTACATTTTTACTTGACCTTTAGTGATAATTTGGTAATTTTATATAATTAGTTTTTCTCACTACATCCTTTCCAGTCTCAACACTCTTATCTAGAGTCCACTAAAATGTTTTAAGATATAGTAATTTATTTTCTTAATTATCCTAGACTTACTGTTCTGCTTGAATTATTCCCATCTTCCACACATCTGACAGAGGCCTGAATTTATTCAAAGTAATATTCAATTTCTCATCTGCTCATGTATTACTTGAGAAATGGCAATGCTTCATCTCCTCATATCAAATTTTTTATCTTCAAGAATGCTGCCAAATAAATTTCTCTCCCAACAAATATGCTTGCAGTGCTAAGGCCAATGTGTAGGCCTATATCCTGATAAATTTAAAACCACTCCTAAAAGCGGTTATCTCCATTAATATCTTACTGAACTTCATAAGAAAGGCAAAAATGTAAAAAAACCTGGTGCTTGGTGATATGGCATAATTTACAAAAGCATGGGCAACACCTTAATTCTTTTTCTGTAATTATCACATTACAATTACCTATTTTAATTGCATATATGTCCCTCCTCTTTCATCAGGCTTAATTATTACTGGTTATTCCAGGACAGCATCATTTTTTCTATATTTATTAAAAAATAAAATTAAAACAGTTTTCTGGGATAGACACTTCAGGTATGGGGTGAGGAATGAGCATAATGCTGATTTATTGGTTAGTTTATAATTTAGAGAAATTTAAGTAAGTTTGATGCTTACACAGGATGGTAATCTGCCTTTGCTGATTTCTAAAGACTTACTCAGGAGAAAAAAAAAATAGCAGAAGTTGCATCAGTTTTGTGGCTCCATTTCTGAGTGCTAATATTTAACTTATTGGGCTCTGATTGTGAGTTTGCTGTCTAAGAAATAAAAGATAAAAATACTTAAGAATGCAATTGTTAACTTTTGTTCCCTTTCAAAATCATTGGAAAGTAATAAACCCAACATGCTGGAGGCTTCCTAGTCTGACAGTACAAAAGGGCTTCTTCAGCATTTTGCACAAGTAGTTTTGACTATTCATACCAAGTTTACAGAAGGTTTCCAAACCATACAGAATATGCTCTTTTTTTTCAGAGTTGCAGCATTAAAAATGCCAAAAAATTTGCATCCTCCAGACCCAGAACTAAGAAGAGCACAGAATTCGGCAGTGATTAAGAGGCTGTTTTCTTCCAAGTCCCTCAGAAGACGCAAATTTCCTGTCAAGACACATAAAGCTGAGAAACAGAGTCCTCCCTTGAGGATAAGTCCAGAAGGGTTTTGTTCAAGAAGTTAAACTTCTTTTTCCTCTAAGGGAGTTACTTTCTAAAGGCCTTGATCCACCATGATGGGATGATAGCTGCCTTTGTTGAAAAGAAAGCAAATTTAAAAAAAAACAAACCTAACAAATATGGGAAAAATTGATGTCACAGCCGTGGCCTCTGGAGAACACTGAGGATGCTGGAGAAAGGCACAATGGAGGGAAAGGAGTCTTGATAGTTGTTTGGCAACTGACAGTGAGTTTTTGACAGATGCATTAAGAACAAAAGGCAGAAATAGGCAGTGCTGACGGGCAAACCATACAAAATGGATTAACTAGGAAGTGACCAGCACTTCTTCATCACACCAGGAAATCCACAGGAACACAAGTTTAGGAGTGAAATAAAAAACAGACAGTACCAGCTCAAAAATGCAAAGTTGACAACATCAGAACGTACAGAAGGCTGAAAACAAGTGATGTCACCAACACCTGGGACAGAACCTAGGGCAAATACCTACCCCCAAACCTGCAGCTAAAGAAAACTCCCATGGCATATAAAGACAGAACATCTCTCAAAACCCTAAAGCCCCCAAATTAAACCCCAAATCATGATGTATCACAATGTGTGGGATCTTGTGGTGTTTGTGTTCTTCCCCTGCCTGGGGCTCTGTGAGGAGCCCTCTCTCTCAGCTGCAAGAGCTGCTGGAGATCCTCTACAGCAAATATTTCATTGCCAGGGAGGGAAAGATTTGCTCCTCCCAAACACCACTGAGCTCTTTGTCCCAGCCTGTGTCTCAACCCAAATCAAACCCAGAGCAAAATTTCCTCCCCACCTCTAAGATGTGGAGCAGTAAGAAAAGTTTTTATTCAGTACCTGAAAATCCTCTCTGGCCTCAATATTTTGCAGAGCAACGAAAGTAAGTAATGTACAGGATCTAGCCATTTTGAAAGTTTAAACAGGCACATTCTCAACCTCAGTTACTGCAGGCAATTATGAATTTGGTTTCACGTTCAGTTTTGTTACTGACTTGCTGTCTGTCCCTGGGAGATCACTTGGTGTTATTTTAAAAAACAGTGAAAACAAACAAATCAAGACTACAGCAGGGGATTTTGAGCTATCAGATGTTTTTGAAATTTTCACCAAGGCCCTACTTCTGCAACCTTTCTGTGACAAACTGCTGTTGAGCTACAGACCTAAAGTGAGAGCTTTTGGACCAATATTTTTTATCACTTAATGTTTGTTCTCCTGGAATTTGACGTGGGAAGTAATTTCACGCTTATAAGCCACACCTTTTTGACTGAAGTTTTCAATCGACCCTGGAAGTGCGGCTTTTCACCCGGTGAGCTAATGTAGGGACAAATTCTGGCGAAATGCCAACCCGGAAGTGTGAGCCGGACGGTTGGGGAGCTGCCATGGAGCAGCTGCCGCGTGGACGGTGAGCTGGAGCCACTGACGAGAGTGCGGCTGAGCTGCCCGCGCTTTTGAGCAGCAAGCCGCTGCCACTTTTGGGCATCGATACTCGGTGCTTTCGAGCGCCTAGGCTCAGCGCTTTTACCTAGTGAGGCACTGCTGCTTTTGAGCAGTGTGGGGAGCCGCTGCCGCTGCACGGGGAGGCCTCCGGGGGCTGCGTTTAAAGGCTTTGCTGGTCTGTGAAAACTGTTTGCAAATTGAGCACCTGACAGCAAACCCTGCAATCGTGATTCTGTTACTAACTCATTACTTTGTTGCACATGGATCCTCACTTCAAAAAAATAAAAAGTGCGGCTTATCACCCAGTGCTGCTTATTTATGGACAAATTCAGTGGACTTTCCAACAACCTGGAAGTGTGGCTTATAACCAGGTGTGGCTTATGAGTGTGAAATTACTGTACTTGTCAATCTGTTCTTTAGCAACTTAAAGATGGGCTATGAAGATCCATTAAATACAGGAACATATACACAGAGCACATACAAATTAACTTATAGACTAGATAGATACATTTATAATAATCAAAACAGATTTCAGGAATCCCCTATTTCATATTTCTAACTAAATTGAACTGGCAAAAAACTGTCATGAAATTTAGACTTGCAAAACAATAAAAATAAATTTTAAAACCGACACAATATCACCAGATTTTCTTTGTCAGTATAAAGGATTCCTTATACTGCACTGACTTGTTTTTCTCACTTTAATTTTCTTACACTACATAAAATTTTAAAATTTTAAGATCAGGCCCTTGGAATAATTTACTTTATAAGCACGGATTTTAATGGCCTAAAAACTGAAAAAGTGCAGTCCTGGAGTCAGAAATTAATCTTCCAGTAGAAAATATGTAATGACAACCAAATGACCCATTGCAAACAATGCAGAAGAATGTGCTGATTTTTTTCAGTGTGAATTAAAGAATTCTCTCAGGATTTGGTGCTTGCCATATCTAAGCCCCACTATTTTGCCCTGCTTTTCAAGGCAAGTGAAACAATTTAAATATTATTTTAAACTAACTCCAAATGAGAGATTAATTTACAAAAGGCACAATCTGGAAGTAGCTTCTCATTAATACTGCCACTGAATTAAAATACTCAAGTAAGAACTCTCAGGTGTCTTATTGAAAATTATACTCAGTAAAATTAAAATCTGTAAGAGAGGAAAGATTTTTTTTTAAACATAAGTTGGGTTTGTTTTGGTTTTTTTTCTGATGGGAATCTATCAACTGAAGATTATGTTCCTATACTCTTCAGCTACTCCTAAGCAGGACAGCCCATTTTCACTGCTGGACACACTGGGATAATTGTGGTACTTTATATAATTACCTGAATTCCCAGAGCGTGCGTACAACAGTAATTAAATTGTAGGGTGTCTTGTGAGCATTCTGACCAGCAGTTAGAGACACCACAAAAGAACAGATAATGGGAAAGTTTCTTCTCTTTGTCTTTTCTCTGCATGGCATATATTGTCTATACAGTCATACAGACTAAACAGTTTTTGTTGTGCTCAGAATCTGAACAAAAGGCTCACTTGAGTGAAGAAAAAATTATTTTGACGCCAGGAGCAATAAATTCCTAACACCCTCATTTGATCCTGAATTTGTCAGGATGAGCAATGCCCACAAATGAACATACAGGTAGACTGGAAAAAGCATATTTCTTTTAGTGGGGCCTTGTGAAGTAATTCAGCTGGGCTGGAAAAGACTGAAGGAGATTCTTTATAGGAAAGTGCTGAGACAAATTGCTTTCCTCTACAAAAACACTTTCCTGCAGAGATCTTCTCAGGCACTTTTGAAACATAGATGGAACCACTTTGGCCAACAATATAAACACATCTGAAAGCAAAACAGCACAAAAACTCAAGTTGTGAGTACTCACTGACCAGGAGGTCGGCAGTGCTCAGTCTCAGTCCTTAGGGGTTGAATCTTCAGCTCATCAGGTGAGAGGGAATTCTTACTGCAGTGGGCAGTGAAAAGCAAGATGGATCTGTCAGAAAAAAAATAAGCATAACTTTCAGAAAAAAAACAAAAACCAAACCTGTAAAATCCTAACAATAAGAAAAGCTTTTAACAGTGTTTTGGGATTTATCTCTCACAGTTTTTAACCACCAAAAGGACCCCACAATCTAACCATACCAGATGTAAAAAATAAACCTCCTAGATTCCCCTTTCCATATGCCTCCTATTTTCCCTCCTCCCTGTACCAAAAGCAGACACTCAAGCACAGAGATTGCTCAGTAATTCAATTTTTACACTGCTAAACTAGTAAATAAGAAGTGACCACATCTTCCCTGCTCAGTTCAAAAGAACAAAAAGACACCATGATCTTTAGCAGCATTTCTCAAAACTTTAGCATCATGACACTTTTTCCACTGGGCATTTTTATTACAAAAATTTAATTTAAAAT
Organism: Sialia sialis; assembly: GCA_009812075.1. Classification (NCBI taxonomy): domain Eukaryota; kingdom Metazoa; phylum Chordata; class Aves; order Passeriformes; family Turdidae; genus Sialia; species Sialia sialis. The sequence goes on along the minus strand of VRYO01000617.1, from coordinate 2,831,302 downwards.
AGTCTTAGATGTCACTTCTTCACAGACCATTTGTTGCTTTCTCTGCCAATTTACTATTTTCTTTCTCAGTATGCAATACCTTCTAATACCTGTTGATTCTCACATTTTCTATTATCTACAGAACTATTTTTGGAAAAACAAGTATTACCTAATATGTCCCATAGCCTCAGCAATTTCCACCTGGTCCATGCAACGATCCAGGCAGAGCCAAAACAATATGTAAGATGACTTTGAAAGAAACATGTTTCACCTTGCATTATGAAGCTGAACAATAAGAAATAAGAAGTGATTGGTCGTTCTGCCAAAGAAATTCAAACAGTTGATGGCAGTCCACTCAAAACAATACAAAATCCTCACAGGCTGGAGTGAGGAATAGACATGTTAACCATCAATATTAGAGCCAAATGTTTCATCCTAAGTATGTACAAAAACCTATAAAGACAGGCTAATGCTTTTCACTGTTATGCATGAAACTTTTAAGCTACTTTCTTTTAATTTTGAGAGCATTTAACATTGCTTTATCCATGGCTTTCACTGAATTTAAATTAATGGTACTTATTTTTGGTTAAGAAAAGAAGCTTGATGTACTAGCACTGCTTAACTGCTGAGGTTTATCTCCCTGGAAATGAATAGGCATAATTGTATTTCAGGCCAACAGCTTTCCACAAAGCATCAATTTTTTAAATAAGACAAAGAACTGGATTCACATTGTACATTTGTATCATGCAAAATCTTTATGGCCAGAATCCCGGCATAAAATTTTCTAAGAATATGAATCAAGGGAAAAAAAAAATAAACCCAGTGCTTTTAATGAGCAAATGTGAAAGCCAAAATGCAGATAACCTCACTAATTAGGGTTTGGGATGCAGTCTTTACCTTCATAATCTCCTTATTTTCACTATTATGCTTACATTCTTTTGTGCAATCCTATCAACCTAACTGCAAATTACACTTCTAATACCTACCCCCTGCTTTGGTAATTCTGTGCCATTTACAGTATTTGCTTATAATTGTTAATACTTTTATACCTTCCCTGTTTGTGTATCACTGTTTCAGGAGCTGCTGGATTTGGAACAGCAAGATCCCAAAGAACAGTGCTGGGTTACGAACACTGATAAGCTACCAAGAAGTAATTTGTGTGAGCTAAAATCTACCTCGTAAGAAAACATCTTTAAACCTCAGCAAAGCCCACGTGACCAGGCTTTCCAGAGTGATCACAGGAGCTCCTGGCTGACAGGAGGACACATGGCCACTTTGCAACTACAGCTGAGAAGTTTTTTTGCTCTGGTGCCCACGCTCAGGCCTCTGCTGGGCACAGTCCCTGCTCACCAGGGGAGGACAGGTCCAGCCCAGCCCCTGCCCAGGCACCTCCAGCCTCAGCCCTCACTGTGCTGCTGGAGTCATCTCTTTTAACAGAGCAATGTGTAAGGAAGAGACAAGATCATGCAAAAATTACTTTAAAAATCAGGCTAAAGTAAGTACAGAGGTTTTCAGAGTCACAGCAGATGTAAAGCCTATGATATTGTAAAAAAGTGCAGTAGAGCTACAATTCCAGTTCTCAATTTTTTCCTTTGTCCTCTTTATATGTGGAAGGTCCAAAGAAACATGAAACTGTCTAGCTGTAACAGTGGAAAAAAAACCAAACAACAGAAACAACAACAAAAAAGCCAAACAAGCCAAACAAAAAACCCCTATCACAAAACCGCATAGTAAATTAATTAAGAAAAATCAAAACAGGTTTCATGTTTCTTTACAGAGTTGCCAATAAAGTACTTGTTAGCAAGACTGACTGAAAATACAGTCTGACAAGTTCTAGTATTTTTTTGCCTTGCAGTAGCTTTCTGTAAGAGAGCAGGGAAGAACCGTTTGTAAACATCGACCAGTATTTACTAACAAGTCAAACCAAGCAAGAAAAGAAGCAAAGCCAAAGGGAATGAAGTTGTTCTTTTCAGACATTTCTTAGAATAATACCAGATCCTTTAAAAATAATTTTGGCAGGTACTACACAAGCAGCATAGAAATGGAGTGCACTGTTTCCGAGAAGTCACAGTGGCCACCCCACTGCAGCAGAGTTTGTTTGCCCATTTCCATAATACCTCTCCACATCAATGCCAGGGAGGCACACACGAGCATTAAAATCTCCAGGGCTGCCTGTCTGCACCAATGCCACCCTCAGATCCCATCCACATCCCAGCCACCCCAGCAGTGCAAGGAACTGCAGCAGCAGCAGTATGAAGAGGGTTAAATAAATGCAAGGCAGAGTGGCAAATTACTTGGAGTGCCATTGGAAGAACTGATATAAAACCCATAAATTTCGTACATGCTGCAAGATCTGGTCCTTTAGAGTAATCTGCCAGGACTGCCGAGATGCTATCTACAAGCAGTGAGACACTTAAAAACTTTGAGAGAGGATTTGGCACACTTGATGCTGTTGCATGTCTTGCCCTTGGTAATGATAAATTAATGAGTCGTGTTTCTTAGATGAAGGTTATAGATTACACACGCTGTAATGATAGAAATGAAATATCACAGCTGCAAGCATCTAAAAGCCAGGGAACAGTAAAATCTACATAACACAGACAATTTTTCCTGGTTGGTACATACTCTGCATTGTATTTTATTAGTAGTATTTTTAATTTTAATTCCTTTTTTTTTCCCCAATAGATCATTTAGCAGAAGGTATTCCAAGCTTCACTAAATCAATTTCCTGCTCGTTTTTGACACTGCTGGCCCCAGGCCAGGCAGCCTCCCCGATTCACCCTGCTGCTGCTCAGCACCAACCCCTCCATGCTCACTGCCCCCCAGAGGACACGACTCTGCTTTAATTGGCTGAGCTCTTGGCACAAGAAGATGGAAGAAGTGTCTGTGAATACCACGTGCCCAATTTTCCTTGCATTTGGCATTACCCAGGACTTTGCATGCTGCAGGACAGGTCTGGGTAAGCTGTAAGCTCGGAGTGATAAGTATTTTTATGTACCCAGTAAATAAGGGACAAGTACACAGTTACTGGCCATGCCAATGCAGAAATCTGTCACCATGCAGGCAGGTGTGGGAGACAGCAATTCCAGTTCCCTCCTTCCTCAAGGCTGCAGCCACAGGAGCACAGCAGCAGCCACCAGCTTTGTGTTGGGGCTGGAGAGGCAGCACTGCTCCTACCAGCAACTTGCTCCTCATCTCACAACCAGCTGTGCAACACCTGGCTCCTCTGAGCCAGCACGGGAGCTGATGGGTTACTCAGAGAGCCTCACCAAAACATTGCCGTTTCTTTTGTCTCCTCCTGTGATGGTTTTAGGCTGCAGCAGTTTCCCACGCTGGCTCGGTGAATTGCCACATGAGGAGGCAGTGGCAGCACATGGGGCAGGCTGGGAACACACTCAGGAGCGTCCTGAGCAGGTGCTGACAGCTGATGTCACAGCTGTAGTGTAAGACAACACAAACCATTTGCATTATATTGTGTCTCCCTCCTGAACAACCTGTGTCAGGAACTTCACCTCAGCAGGTAAAAACCCAAACCAAATGCACAGTGCTGATCTTACAAACCCCTCCCTGCGTGGCTCCCCAAGACTGGTTTGTTCTGAGACTGCACCTGATCTGAAGAAAAGATGTCATCATGCAACTTCACCCACAGGACAGGACAAATTCAAATTAAAGATCTGTGTTTTGGCTATTAAGCCCTTGACTTTTCTCACTCCTCCACCCTCCCACACCCCTCTTTTTCTTTGGATAATTGCCCTGCAATGTAGCCAGTGTTTCAATAGAGACAGAGAGATTGCAGAGAGATGCTTGCAGAGAGATGACTTGCAAGAAAAACTGGTACACAGTATTCAAAACCCAAATCCAGTTCTTTGATGTAAATTCACTTTGTATGCAGTGTACAGACTTTCTATTCAAAGCACAGAGTTATTATCCTCCAGAAACTTATATAAACTAATGATTTATATAATTCTGAACATTCCAACAAATCAGGGAATATGTAGAATTTGTATTCAGTTGATATTTAACACAAATGCCAATTACTTAAAGTGATATTGATCATAACATAACCCTTGACAAACAGAAGTAAAACTTTCAAAATATGTTTTTCCTCATCTTGACATCAATATATATAATGGAAATTGGGTTTATGAGCTGTAGGCCAAACTTGAAAGAGAAAATATTTCTTCTTCCTATTAGCCAGCAAAAGATATGAGAGCAAGTAGTAGATTAGTAAATAGAAATTAACTGAATTCTGGGTAGTGAAAAATAATAATAATAAAGCTTTTAACAGCCACGAAATTATAAAAATAAGTTTTTTCAATATATTACAACTGTAGAACAACAAAAAAAAGAAATTACAGAAAGGAAGACATTATAGATTTCTCAAGTATGCACGTTTTGTACTTAATAACTGACATATTTCCAAATATCTAGCTTAAAAACAGCATTATTTTTCTATTAGATATTATTAATAGTTGAAGACAACACTTCACATTTTCAAGAGAAATTCCAGATAAAGTCAGCAAGAATGGGAATGATAGCAACAGAAAAAAAAAGATCATGGCAAACATGTAATAGCACTGCTTTCAAGAGTCAGAGAGCAAAAAGTACAGCTGAATCACAGCAGAATAAAAACCCCAATACACCACTGAAGTATTTGTAGCATCGTCAGAGACACAGCAACCTTAATCCAAATAAAAAGAAGAGCAGTAAAAACGAAAAATATACCAGTCTGACATATCCACTGAAATACACATCCTCTAGGACCAAGAAGAAAGAATGCAGAAGCTGAAGGGAAGCACCATGGTCATCCAAAGAAATTTTACAAAGAAATTAAAGATACAACAGTAAAAGAATAACAGTAAAAGTTGGTGGTTAACAAGCAGCAGCTGTAGGAAGAAACCTTTGCACTAAAAAAATCAGGAAAGCTGACACTAACAAAATAAAATTGTGCTCAGTGACAAACTGCATCATTCACCACTACTTCTGGGTGGTTCATCTATAGCCTATATCTTGTAACAAAACAGAGCTTTGAATAGATTACAACCCCTGGATAACAAACTTCAAAGACTCTGTCCTGTTCAAGGGTATCAGGAGTTCCTAAAACTGCAAGAGGAAGAACCTTAAAGAAAAAGGCACAAAGAACTCCAAAGGAGAAATGACTAAACTAAATATTTTCCTATGTTTATTTCTTTTTAAAAATATATATATCTGAAGGGAAAGTTGTTTGTTTTTTTCTTTTCCCGGGCAGGTATAGTGTGTATTTAACACCTATAAGTAATACCTCTTGTTTACTAACAGAACAAAAGGCTGAAAAAGCATAGTGTAAACAAGAAACATCCATCAATAATTTGGAGAGTAAAGAAGAGGCCAACGATGAAGAATTCATTCACTTCTCAAGAGGGCAAAAGGAAGGAGGAAGGAAAATGTCTGAGTGAGATGCATGGAAGGCACCCTGGCACTGGGCAGGAGAGCAGCACAGAACATCCTGGGCTGTGCCCACCACAGCTCCTGACCCAGTAAGGCCCCAAGCTGTACAATCAAGGAGAAAACCCCTCTCTCTTTATACTGAGTTTTGGCTTAGATTTTCTTTTTAAGTAGCTCAGCTAACCAAAACATTAATCAATGTCTCAGCAGAGTACAGACCACAGCAGAAACCTCAGCAATTACTGAAAGGTGCAAAGTCTTTGTATCTATGCACACATAAACATCACAACTTGCAGAGCCCCCACTGAGTCCCGGGGTTTCAAAGAAATGATAGAAACAAACAGCCAAGTAGATAATACCCAGAAGAAATTACAGTAATTTCACAATTATATGCCACACCTGATTATAAGCCACACCTCCCTGTAGCCAGGTAGACCACGGGATTTGTCAATATATAAGCCGCACCTGAATATAAGCTGCACTTTTTTCTTTTTTTTAAGCAAGGATCCATGT
>VRYO01000617.1:2792634-2814352 GCA_009812075.1 Sialia sialis | reverse complement strand
CTACCCGGCTACCCCAAGGTGCAACTTATAATCAGATGTGGCTTATAATTGTGAAATTACTGTAAGTATGTTTTTAAGCAGGGGGCAAGCAGCCCAAATGAAATAGCAGCTCCCTTGTTGTACCAAACTCACTGTGATCTCAGAAACACTGACTCCAACTTCTGCTGTGGTGAAAAATTCCTTCTACCAAGCAACCCCCCAAACATAAACAGTTCCAGTAATAGTGAAACATATCTGAAACTGCTATAAAGTTTTTTCTCACCTTTTAAAAAGATCTCTGCTCTAGGACTCATCCTAATGCTGCTATAAGGGCTTCTTTTCCAAAAACTCCAAAATAGATCCTTTTAACTACACAATGAATTACTGCTGAGGTAGCCAAAAGCCAGCAATCAGCTCAGAACTACAGCAGATGTTTCCCCAGCTGAAGTCACTCAGTCTAATTCTCTTGCCCAGTCACAAGAAACAGGACATCAAGGACTCAGAACTGTCACTTTCAGTTCTCAGTGAAAAGGAATTAGTGCTAGAAAAGTTATCAGGAGTGAAACTGTTACACGTTTAAATGAGATGATATGTTTGAATAAAAAATGGACCCCCCAAAATGGCAGCAGATTTTGTTTTAAAGGCTTAATTAGAAAAAGTCTGAACTGAAGAAACACTTCTGTCGGGTTTAGTTGAACAAAGCAAAGCAAACAACCAAGACATCTCACTACTGGGCAACAGAGTAGCAGCAGTAAAAATCTCAAAACCACAGTATAGTATCTTGATGCACTGGACAGAAATTGTTGATTGTAATTAAGATAAAATTACTAGCTGATAATAATTACATCAAGTTTTGTTTCATTGAGCTCTCAGTTACACTGCTTCTGTCATCAATAAATCCTACTATGGCATCTCCAATCAACATTCCAGCTTCTGTTTTCACATTACTGCCCTATGTAAATTTATTCTGTGTACTGTAGCACATTCTAATGCATTCTGCTTGCCCTGGACCCAGACATGCTTCCAGGCAGCCTCATTTAATGTCACAAGTAAACCCTCCTCAGTGTAGGTGGATAAACTCAGGAAATTTTAATGCTATCCAGCCTGCAAGTGCCTAAAGGCCTGAGCTGAGTGACCCTGAGGCTGCAGCTGGATGGGACTGACCTCCAGCCAGAACAGCTGTGCCACAGCAGCCTGAGCCTGAGCCACACAGAGAGATAAGCTGGCCCTGATCTGCACAAATTGTGTTTGCAGAGCAGCAGTGACACCGCTTTGGCCCCGCTCCCTCCAGCGTGCCATTCCAAACTGAGCAAGCCTCACAGCCAGCCTGGGGAGCACAGCTCAGCCTTGCTGGGCTAATACTCCTAATTACTGATTGGTTTTCACTGCACTTAGAGAGATTCCCTAGTACTTGTGCATAAACAAATGCTTGTTTGACTTCTCCTGGCGTCTGTCTCTCAGACATGTCCCATCACAGTGACACTCCCCTCCAAAAGCCACCACACTTCTACCCCAGACTGGGGCAAGAAGGAGCTGTGACTCAAACCTCAGAAATGATGCATCAGAGCAGTGTCCTCTTTTTAGAAAGAACACGGTAAGCTGAGATTGAAAAGGCAGATTTCTGCTCTGTGAGAGGAGCTGTTACAGAGAAACCAACAGGTGCGCTCTGCAATAATTTTCAAATTGTCACCTTGATTTATATATAAGATGAGCATGTACAGCATTACTTGTCCTGAATGATTACATTTGTTTAGGTGTAAATCATCAAGGTTTAGATGCTAAGGGCAGCAAACGTTGCATTGATCATTGCTGCAGAGCCAGCTAATCCAGATATCTCCTCAAAAACCTATAATCTAAAAAGACATACATTATCTTCATTGAGCAATTAAAATGAAATTTTATTTATGAAAGTTTGGGTTATTCTAATCTGCTTTAAAAAACAAGAGTAGACTGCATAAGCATTAGTCTCTTAGAGGACTTTTGAAAATAAGCTACTAGTAAATCTTCCCTGCATGTGGAACAGTATTAAATTTCAGCTCTGCCTCTAGCATAATTAAGTACCCACCAACAGCATAATACCTTCATTAAATTAAGGTGTTTGGAGTGAAATGTAAATTTGTCTTCAGATATGAGGCTGATATTTCAACCCCTCCACAGCCTGAATATCATTATGGAGGACAGAGGAGGAGGAAGCACACAATAAGCAGAGTTACTGAGCACTCCTCTTCTCTGGGTACTGCATAACCAGTAAATAGAACCATTAAATACCCATGTCTGTGCTACCTCCCACCAGGGGAGAAAAGAGAAAAACAAAACAAAACTAAAAAAAGCTAAGGATATTTTTAACTGCTGCCTCACTAGGAACAATTACTGCTTTACTAAATCTTATGACATTCAGGTGAAAGTTGTTTCTTTCCCAATCAGCAACAGCCCTCTTCATGGGAAAAAAAAGAAAAAAAATGTAAAAAAGCGCTTTCCAAAATAAAAAAAGCAACACAAAGACTCAATTTTGTACCCACTCAAAATCTACAGCACCTGGGTCAGTGTTTGCAAGTGAGCAGCACCCTGGCCAGCAGGAACCATTCCTGTCCTCTCCTCATCCAGCCCCTGCTCCCCTGGGGCTCTGGGAAGATTCTCACCAGTTCAAGGGGTGCTCAGAGAGCCTCATCTCTGCAAACCCTGGGGCAGAGATCCCATGGGCACAGGGCTGCACTGAGCCCTGGGTTCAATGGCCAGAAAGTGCCAGGGTCTGCGAGCACCACTGAGTCTGCACCATGTGGTGTCCTGAAGCAAAATGTCCAACTTCCCACATGGAATACAAACGTGCTGACCTGAGTATCTTGTGCTCACTGCTTGAATATCTGTGATTACAGAGATGTTACATGAAACTGCAGGAAACTCCAAATACACTCACCAAACAATTTCAGTTCATTTTTGGTAATGGTCAGTCAAAACTAACCTGAAAATAAATGTGGTTTTATCTTGATCTATAGTTTAAATAAGTTAGTAAAGGTGACACTGAATCAGGTTTGTGCTAAAATTTGCCCAACTCAGGTTACACTCCATAACCTTTTCATAATAGGCAGAATGTAGAAAATATCTGATACTCAGTTTCAGGGTTTTTTTGGAAGACCAAGTACAGAAAGGAGGCATCAATAATCACATGTTAAGCATGTACTTAGGAGGGGGGAAAAAAAAGGGCAGAGCTATGTACAGTGTAAATTCTTAATTTTTTCCATTTTCAAGCATTTTACCAATACTGTATCTATAGAAATACAAGAACCTGAAATGATTTGTCAATATTCCAGTTCTGCCAAAACATTAAGACTGAACAAAGTACTTCTGGAATACACATAATTCAGTATGTTCATACTGAACACTGTCCTCTTAAATACTTCTGTGTCTATGTATATTTCAGAGAAAATACTTTCATAAAGGTAGCAAAAATATTAAGAGAAACAAGACAAGCCTTAAGAGTATCACAGAAGCAAAAATATTTGGCAATTTATCATGATTTCTTGAATACTGCACACTTTCTTTGCTCAGACTCTTCAGAGTTGTAACTCAAGTACCAAATTCTCATTCCATTTTAAAGTCCAGAAATTCACCTCCAGGCTATTAAGAAAAAATCACCAGAATTTATATTTCGAATTTTCTCCTACAGCATGGCTGTATGTCTGAATATACAGATATAGGGTAATAAAATCCTTCCCTTCAAAAAGCCTAATATAAATGTTATTTGTAAAACAATAACTGTCAGTTTAAGAAGGTCAGGGTTCCATATATTACAGAGCTTAGAAAGGTAAGAATTACCTATGAATCTACCTTGTCACTTCAGTTACTTGCAGTGTAAATTAGAACACTAGTGTCTTCTGCTTTCTCTATGTATCACATACCATGTCTGAAGTCTCAAAAGATGATTTACAGGAATCAGAATTTTAGAATATAAATCTTTATCTACTGCAATCTAGGATGTGTCTACAATAAAAACAAGCTTGTATTATTAAGCTGGAATAATAATTACTTTTCTGGATTTATCTCCCAATGTCACTACAGCAAAATGAGAAAAATAGCAAACATTCAAGCACTCATTTACAGACATTCTCTTTGTAATGAGAACAACAATAAAAGCTATTAGATGGCACATAGCTAAAGGGAAAAGCTTCTTCGTAGGTCAAATATATCAGTACTAGCTTTTAATAATCAAAACAGAAAGATTATTCCTTTAAAATCCTTTAATTCTTGATATCCACAGTTCTAATCCTCAAGTCATTGTTGAAGGCCACTTTAATGTTTGTGTTACACTGTTTAAATTTTGGTGTCAATGCTTTTTTTCTCAGTACTAAACCACTCATGCTTCACTTCTGTAATTTATGTCATTTTAGAAGCCCTTAATTTAATTAAAATCTTTTAAAATTAAGGAGGTTTGACTTCATTTTCTATATGCAAAGGAAGAGAAGTACATTACTTAGATATTTTGTTTGAACAGCTCATTTCAAAATTTATTATAGGTTGCTATCATACTGAGAAATAATAAAGATATATTTTTAATTACATTTGCTCAGAAGAACAGGCTAATACATATTCCATCAATATTATGATCCCCTTGGATGGAGAGAAGCTAAATGCTAAGCCAAACAGATTTTAAAGCTATAATTACTTGGTAAACAAGGGAATCACACTAAATAATTATACATTGAGATCAAATTAAACCCAAAGAAGTTCTGAAGATGCTCTGTGCTGTTTTTCCTTGGCTGCTGTGTGCTGCAGTGTCACCCAGTGTGTCATTATCCCCAGAGTCACAGGCAGCTCCGCGCTCTGCCCGCCCTGGCTGTGCTGAGAGGGACACAGCTCCACCTCTGTGTTCAGCAGCAAAACTCTGCTTTCCTCATGTGATGCACAGCCCAGCTAGAAAGCAACAAACCAGCAGGTCACCGAGGCAAGGTCGAGCAGGAAGATTATTTTTAATCTGCTTTAAAAATATTATTAGGGCTTTTTTTTTAGGATGTCTGTAGAAAGGCGCTCTGGTTGGGTGAATGATAAATACTGCTATCTGTAACCAGATTAAAAAAAAAAAAAAAAAAAAAATCTGTCTCTTTTGCTCATTCAGGTATTTTAAAAAACCTTTTCACCTACGAGGACTGATGTCCTTCTCTGCCTTTTTTTTTTTTCAGTATTAGCAAGGAAGGATCTGTTAATAGGCCATGCTAGAACAGAACATCACATACAGAACCCAGCTAAGTTTCTCAGAACAGTCCCCTACCCCAAAACACATCAATAGTGAGCTTTGCTAAATCTGCAGATATTACTGTTAAAGGTCTTTAAACTTCTGCCTTCTGTTTCCCAGTGAAATCACCTGGTAACAAGGCAGGATTTATCACCTCACATCAGCAACAATGCACCAGAAAAGCAAACCATGATTTTTTTCTGAGCACACAGGAACATACAGGATAAAGGGCTGTGCTTTTCCTGAGCCAAAACTTCCCAAGTCACTGAAAATCTTTTCCATCGAGTCCCCTTGACTTCTACACAAGACTAGGACAGCAGCATTATCAGGGAATTCGACTGAGTGAAGAAAGTATGAGCACCGCAGGCTGTAACGTGGGGCAGTATTGGATACTCAGGCTCATCCAAATACTTTAGTAGTAGTGTAGGAACTAGAAACGATGCTTTTTAAGTGCTACAAAATTATGCAACTGTAGAATGATGTTACAATTTTGTATTCTGGGGTGGATTTTTAATCTTTAATTAGACTAGAGAATAGCAAAGATGAATCACACCTTATTAAAAGTTGTTTTTTTTTTAAATCAAATCTTGCCATTAAGCTCCTTTTGCATGCTTAGCACACAGAACATTTTGTACCAAAAAAAGTACAGCAGTAGACATTGGTTTAATCCATTAAATAGCTCTAACTTGGTCTTTGTTAAAGAAATCTGTAATTCTGCTTTTAAATGAGTTTGCTTATCCAGCCAAATGTCACCATCAGAACCTGTCCCACAGTCTCACAGCCTCAGGACCAAATCCTACCCCAGGCCCTGACCCAGCCCATCACAGCACATGTGGCTGAGGGTTTTCTCCATGCAGTCCCTGACCAAATGTGATCATTATTGTTGCAGGACATAACCTCTCCTTGCTGGGTTAGCCCAAGAGCAGCACCAGCCCCTCTGAGCCCCAGCTCAGCTGCTCACCAGGCAGCTCCATTTACCTCCAGCTGATGGGCATTTGATCAAAACAAGGCATTTATGGTAACAACTATTACCAGTACTACATTTTTTTCCAAACGCACTTTCTTCCCAAAATGTCAAAGCTTGGCAGTCTGAAGGGAGCTGATTTCTCCCAAATTAGGGGCAGATATTCTAAATAGTAAAGCTATGCCCTGATAATATGCAGCTCACCACCAGGTACTGCTTCAAGGAAAAGCCAGATTAAAAACCCCCAGGTAGGAGGCGGTTAGCGCTTACATGGACTACCCAAAGCTTTTGTTTAACCCTGAAGTTGTACTGAGAAACTGTTTTTCCTCAGAAAATCTCACAGTTTGACCTCCTAACTGACAACAGAAGGGACAAGCTGGCCAAGCTAGTGAAGCACTGTTGAGTTAGACAAGTACAGGGAAAAGGGATAAAGCTATTTCCAGAATACTCCAAGAGGTCACAGTCCAAATACAACACCTTGTGTCGAGATCTGCAGGGATGTGTGCTGGATCTAGTGCAACAAACACCTTCCCTGAGCAGCTGCAGGAAGGGCTTGCACAAACAACTTTCCAAACTAAACTATTCCATTATTATACAGAATAAAATGGAGTATTTAATCTAAAAGTAACATAAAGATGAGGAGGTGGTACCCTATCAGACAGGTTTAAAATTAAATTCATCTTGACATATGATCAAAATGTTTCAGAAGAAAAGAACCCATGACAGTGAGAAAATGGGCAAGATTTTCCCTTTTTGCAAAATTACTCAACTGCACACAAACAGATGAGAAACAAGTAATTCTGCAGTAAAAAAAAAAAAGCTGTTGGCTGCGGCAGATCACAAGCTGCACATGAATCAACAATATCATGCTGTTCCTCACTCTCTAAATATATACTATGTTTATATTTATATAGGGCTGTATAAGAAAGAAAACAGACTGAACTAATCCTTCCAACTCTGCTCAGTCGCAATTCTGCACAGTTTGCAGCTTTGCACTTCAAGAACAAGGAAAGGCAGACAAGGTCCAGAAGAATGCCACAAAGATAATCAGACAAAACATGACCTACATAAAACTAGACTGAAAAAATCTCGATTGTTTAGTCTAAAGAGAAGTTGATGTGGTAGAAGAAGGGGATAGGATAAGATAAAACACTTTCAACTGCAGATAATGCAAAAATAAAAGGAAAAGGAAGAGGTTTATTCATATTCATGAAGCCAGCAACAGCATGCAAATTGCACAAACCAAAGGTGGAGGTTATGAAATACTTTTTAATGCTAGAGAATGATAGGTGGGACAGAGGTTTCAAAAAACTGACAATCATTTGAGGCCTTTAAAAATGGTTCAGCCAAATACCTGATGCCAATGCCATTAAGAGACTGTATCTTGTCCTCAGGCAAGAAATGAAGCAGAGTCCCTCTTAGAGTCATCTCCAGTCCTATTTTTGTATGATGCTGTCATTTCTGCTTGGCTGGAGTTGCCCATGTTATCTAACAGTGTATGACTGGTATAACTGCAACTATTACTCGATTTTGCTTGCTATTGCTTGCCCTTAAAACCCTTTCCTCCAACAGCAAGTCTCCAGCTATCAACGTCATTCAAGCATGCCACGAATCCCAGTAAAGCAGTGGCATTCCCCATAGAGAGAGAGGTTAATGGGTAAAGTCCAGTGCAAAATACACTGATGTCCCATTCCAAAACTCAGAGAATGGTGCTGGCTGGTAAAATGCACCATTGTGCATTTTTGGATCAGCCCCTGTTTTGGTGGAATAGTCAAATGCTCATGTTCAGCACAAGGATTTTGTATCACCTCAAAGCGTTGCAAAGGCGCGCGTGTGGCAGGGGGTTGAAGTTTTATCACACATCTCTCAGTTATGAAGGGAATCGTGCAGAGACTGAATTTTTCAGAGTCTTAAAAAAAAGTTTCCAAAAATCAGAATATTCTCCTTTTCCCCTTGACAAATCAATGAGTTGCATTAAAATGATGAGGTTTTGGGTTTTGGGTCAGAAGTGCAGGCTGGAGCACGTGCTGCAGCAGCACAGCTCTTCCGTGCGAGCTCATTTGCCTTCTTCACCTGGGGTCACCACGTGTGAAATAAGAGCTTCCTCTTTCCTCACACTCATGCTGTGTGCTTTATTTTCAGCTGTTCAGGTGTACTTGGCCTTCAAAATCCTACTTTGGGTGTAAATTCTACAAATTTCTCAGACTACAAGACTCAGACACAAGCACTCCAAGCTAGATTTACTTTATGTCTTTGCTGGAATACCGTATCTCAAAGACATACTTCCCAGTGTCCTATTTCCAGGATTTCCCTTTTTGCCCTTATTCAGACAAGAGAACCAAGAATATTCTTCTGACCTTTGCCATCCAATTCCGTACCTTCATTCTACTGTTGGTGCTTTGTTGTTATCAAATTCTTTGTGCCAAGTTCCCCTTTACCATAAAGAAAAGCTCAAGTGTTTTTACAAGTCTGGGTTCATGTTAACAGGCCTCACATCATAGGACTACCAAGTGAGTCAGCATAATAACCATATGTCTGAGCCTGAATCAAGATAAAAGATCTGTAGAGCCTCATTCAATGAGAGCAGAAAATTCCTACTTGGCTCTTCTCTTTCATGGCTGTATTACAATCTCACACTACGCAACTCCAATTTTCCTGAGGGACTGTATTTTTTTTACTGTTCTTCTGAACATTATACTAATCTCATCATGCATTTGCCCTGTAACTCCTATGGATTCCAAAAGTTTTTTGTGCAGTCCATACAAAACACAGCACATCTTATTACCGTGCACTTCATTTAAAGGCTATCAAGGTAACGACCTTGCAATATTCCACGTGTAGTTTTCAGCAGCAGGACACCCTCATTCCTGTCTTGCAATGCATGAACACCATTTCTTTTCTATAGCAGCTCAAATCATGCCATATATTTAATGGAAATATATCAAAGATTAAAATTAACTCACAAGAAAAACAGAAAGCATCTCTCACCCTGCCATTCCCTCCTTTTCACAAACACCACTGTCACACACAGGCACTCTCTAGATAACTGCTTTCTAACTAAACCTTCTTTTGGAAGGTGATTTGAAAGAACAATGCAATTTAACTTAAAAAGCAAATTAAAATTTTGTCAGGACTGGGACAAAAAATCCAGGCCACACTTCAAAAAAGCTCATAACAAAACAAAACATGCAGAAAGATGAATAAAAGAGCCTTGATTTTTGCTTTATTCAGTGACTACAAAAAAATTTCAAGTCGGAGATGAAATCAATTTATCCTTATATCTAAAAATACTACTTTAGAGAAAACTGTTTTATAGTGTATGGAATGGTAACAAGTGTTAGAAGTTTAAAGGCAGACAAGCCATAGGCACTTATACTCCCAGCAAAACTTCTAAAGAATATTTCCTTAACCTACATCCAAGTCTGAATCATTCTTAAAGTATTTCACTGACTATAGGAGAAAATGTAAGCTCTTAGCATGTGAACTTGGCAGTTTCTCACTGATGGGACATGAATGCCTCCCAGTTGTGAGCAGCATGAGGGACCATGAGCCTGAAGGATGCTGGGGAAGGCACTGTGGAAAGAGAGGGAAGCACCCAGGCTGTGCTCAGCACTGCTCAGCAGGCAGCTCTCATCTGCACAGAGAGTCAGTGCTGCTGGGGCTGAGCCCCAGCGGGCAGGATTTGTCACTCCATCCATGCCACTGCTCCATCCCCACTGCTGGCAAGGCTCAGAGGCACAGAAAGTGCAAGGTAAAGATAAAACACCAAGATGTGTTGGGAAAGACTGGCAGGAGCATCCACATTTCCAGTGCTGCCATGACAGAATTTCAGTGCCTGTGAAGATCCCCAAGAGCGTGAGTACCACAGTACAGCACTCTGTCACCCTACTTAAAAGTTCACAGGTGATTAGTATAAGCCTGACAACAGGTGTTCAGGTTTCAACTCTAAATCTCTTCTTAAAACATTTTGAAATAAATATTCCCACTTTCCATGTCTTGAAACAAGTTCACTCTCTATGCCAAAAATAAGTTTCATTGTTAGGTCAAAATGTCTTTTTATCACAAGTCACAAAAGCATATGAAAAACATATCTCATTCTGGGAAGCCTTTAATTTGTATACACATTTTGCCTCAAAGCTAAAAGGAAAAACAAACAACAAAAAAAAATGCCCAGCATTCTAGATCAGTATGTTATTATGACAGAAAAAAGATGACAATTTAATTTGTCTAAATTTAGTATGTGGGAAAAGGCACATTTTAGTGCAGCCTAAAAATAAAGCTTCAACCTTAAATTAAAGGGACAAGTAATTTCCCATTACATACAACAGCTTCTCAAGAGAAGTCTGTCAAACAATTTTGCAAGTCAACTTAGCACTTGTTATAGCTCCAGTTCAAGGTCAAGGGGCAATTCAAGTTCATAGCCTGACCTCCTGCACATCAACATGCTGTGGAATTGCATTTGGTGACTCCTGGTTTGAGGCCCAGAATCCTTATTAAGCAATGGCAAACCTCCTACTCTAGATGTAAAGATTCAGAGAGATGGATGACACCATTTCCTTTTGTACTTATCCTAATGCTTACAGGTCAGTCCAGCATTCCCCGTTTCTCTGCCTACCCAGGGAAGGATGGTTTTGGCCCTTTCTTGCAGTTGGATAAAACTTCTGCTGATTTGTCATCCCTGAGTCCTGAAGTTTCTCATTATTTCATTTATTAGCATCACTTAAAATGCTTTTTCTTCTTATTTATAAAGTTTAGCATCTGACCGAATGAGAATTATGACTGAATACAGGCAGGATCAGTACAGATAATTCTATATTACTCCCTGCCCTCATTATTTACAGTTTTGGTAATCTTTGAGTCATTTGCAAATTTTACCACAGTTCCATGTACTTCAGTTCAATGCTGAAACTGTTAAATGATGTCAGGCACAGTGCTGATCCCTATGGAGCTGCACTCTATTATTATGACTAATTTTTTAGGTTTGTCAGTTGGCCAGTTCTTAATCCTTTTAACTGGTGCTTCACTGATACAGGGCACTGCTATTTTTCAAACTGGAATGTCATGCAATGCAAAGAACTGTCTTTATAAAAGGGCTGTTATAGCTACACCTTCACCTTTGTCAGCCAAACCTCTGAACTTCTTTAAATACTAAAATTAAGCTTGCTCATGACTCATTTCCTGTAAAGCTGCACATACTGAGAATTACATGTCTATTGCTTATTTCTTTGTAAATGAGTCTTCTGAAAGATTCACGCTATCCTTCCCAGCACTGATGTTCAACCTGTAGTTATTCTAAGCCTGTCTCCAGAACAGAAGATTTCTCGACAGAAACAGACATGGAGAGTCTTGGAATTAATTAGGGGTTGAATATCTGATGTTACCATGTCCTTGACATGAACAATGTCCTTACCATGAACATGCCATGTCCTCTCCAGAACTGAAACAGACAAAGTAACAAGAGCTCATGGTACAAAGTGCTGATGCATTAACATAGTTAATGACATTTTGTTTTCTTTTTTTTTTTTATTATTAGGATATTAAGATACAGAAAAATGGCTTTCAAATTTAAATCCACTTAGACAAAAGAGGTTATTTTTTGCTTCAGACCAAACTTTTTGGGTTCTGTCTATACCGAGCCAACTATAGGATTTTAACATCCTTAGTTATCTTTAGAGACTGTGGTAACTCAGCAACATTTCTGTACGAGTCTGAACATTCCTCACTTTTCTGAATTTCAGGTGCTGAACAACATTCAAATTCTGCTTCTTAGTGCCATTCACACATTTCCTGCCACTGTATATCATTCGATACTGCTGTGACAATCCCAGTGAAGAGAACCACCAAAGTGAACACCTGAACCGCTGCTGAAGGCCAGAACTGGTAGAAGGCAGAGAGAAGTTCAGAGAGCTGCCATGGATCAAACACCTTGGCTGTGTGTGATCCAACACCACTGTCCAAAGGGTTGTGCATCTGCCAGGACTCCTGCAACACGGCTCAGGTGACACTCCATCCCAAAACAAGGAGACAAACCCATCCATGCAGCCCGGTTGGCCCTGCTCTGTGCCTCTGACCACAGGTCTGGCAGTGACCCTGATAACAACGCCTGGCTATTGACACCCCCAATCTACAAATCCAACTGCTCTGGGACAGAGCCAAAGCTGCTGGTTTCCACCTCTCCAGAGAACTATAACATACCTCCAGCTCTGCAAAAGAACAGCACTATGAGTTTTATGTGAAAGCATTAATAAGTATTAAAAGAAAAAATACCACGGAGCTATCTATATTTGGTTAATTTGATTGATTCTAATAGTTACAAACAAGTTTTCATTACAGTGCTGTTGATTTTTGAAACAAAGACCGCAAAATGTGCCAACTCTCTTAATGTTGCATTGCGCTTCCCTCCCCTATAATCAATCCTAACATAGACTGCAACTCAACATGAGTGAAGGCAGCAGAGTGAGCTGTGTGTAATTATTCATTAGCTCTTATTAAGACACAAAATTCTAAAATTATACGGCTGAGGGCTGAGCATTGGCTCACTGCTGTAGACATAGGTACTCAGCAAATCCAGCCTCAAAAGATACCTACAGGTTCAACTTCTCTAAGGCAAGCACACACGTAGTACTTAGTGCCAGAATTTCTGTGCAGTTATAGAACTGTTATGCACAAATTCAGTGCTTCTAACAAGGTTAATGTAGAGAACAATACAAAGTAAAACTCTAGGAATGTAAAATAGCAGAATATAAAATTTCTTTTTTATGTAATTAATGAACACATTAATGTATAGTTATTAATTTGACAGGAATGTATAGGTATTAATACATATACATAAAAGACATGTAAATTAAACCAACTCTGGTGGATCTTCAAGAACTTGATTTTTTATTAGTGAATATCAGCAGCTCTACATAATATATAATAGCACAACCCATGTTCCAAGGTTGAAGCTCAGAGAAAAATTTTCAGCACCACAGAAGTGTATGATAAACTGTCATAGCGGAACTGGGCACACTGTGTTAACAGAAATAGCGAGATACTTAATTTAAATCCCAAAGAAATCTGGTTATCCATCTTAGCTCCTGAGGGGAAAAAGCTTCATTCTTAAAAAAGTCTGCTCATGTTACCACAACTTCCCGATAAGCATCACTATTAATCCTGTTATGCTCATTTATATAATTTGTTTCTTTGCTACCTCACTAACAGATGTCAATAGTCTTCTACTATTTATACACAGGGCAGAATTATTAATCATAAATAATCTTTTTACTTTTTAACCTTTCTTTTCCAGCTAACTTCAAGATACTTGTGTAAATAGAATATTATATTACACACAAAAGACAATAGATCAGAGTCACCTGAGAACCAGAAAACATTTTACACCGGGTCTCCAAAATGTGACTGAGTTGCACCCCCCTCCCCCAGGGACAGGCAGTTCCCTCCATAAGGGAAAAAAAAGAGCTTGCAGCACACTCTGAACGTTGGGCTCTCTCGATCAAAGGACTTTGAAAGAAGTAAAACATGGGGAAAAGTAGGAGAGGTGAAGGCATTCAGCAGCCACCAGCTGGAAGCTCTGTAAAAATAAACTCCATGGCAGGAACAGTCTGCAGGGATTCCTAGGGGGTTGTTTGAGCCTATTTTGTGTAGGAAGGTGAGGAGGACTCATGTGAGACCTGAAATGACAAATGGGAGAAGCAACACACAAAGATGAAATAATGAGGTAGGCAAGATCCTCAGTGGTAGCCAGAGCTACTCCAACATCTTATTCTTCTAGATCACCTCAAATGCATTCCTTGGGAAAACACCCTCCAGTAGCTGCTGCCTGTAAGGTAAAAATGACAACCAAGAAAGATTTTTCTTTAAATATAAATTAAAAATCAAACTTTCTTTGCAATCACAGCTACCTGATCACCCAGCAAGAGCCCAAGAACTGGTATCACTGCTCTGTCTGTGAGTAGGTCTAAGAAAAATACCTTAATGAGAGGTACGGATAGTGGGACTAGCGTCCAAATCATGTGGGGAGAAGTTAATCTTGACTTTAACTGCAATTATTTTCAATTTTTTTGCACAAAAAGAAAAAGTAAAAATTCATAACAGTATGAAGCGAATTAAATATTAACTTCAAATTACAGGGTTTTTCCTTCATTTGGAGATCACCTCATCCCTTTTAATGTCAAGAGGAAAACGACATTTGAAATCAAATAATAAAATACTTTAATTATGAAAAAAATATTGTCCACAGATATAATATTAAAAATCCCATTCTTTCCACAAGAAGCACTATCCGAACTAATTCAGAAAGACCTCTGAGTGGAGGAAAGAAGAGTGCAAATAAACCTGTGTCTTTAAAACAGCCCTAGAGGCACCTTCTGTTTTAAAGGTGAGAATTAATTTCCATGGGTCTTACTGTGCTAACTGAACTAGTTTATATATATATAGATGCATATATATAGATATTTATTTTTTAATATAATTTTGCATATACTGTTGCAGTGCTGCTGAAGCAAAGAAAGGATTTGTTTAAAATAAACATCAAAAGCTGAATAAGGTGTAAATGAAAAGCAAAGTTAAAATACAAACCTATCACTTTAGTTAGCAGAAAGGTTAACAAAACAAGACACATCATCAACATTTAAATACAAATATGTAAATATCAGCTAACATGGATCACTGCCAATATTTAGTGAGAGAATATCCAAATAAGCTTGTATGACTATGCTATATATGAAGCCTTGGCAAAAACAGTCAAAGTTAAGGAGGAGCACCTTGGTAGAATTTAAATGCTTTGATCTGACAAGCAGGTCTGAATTCCGGAAACTGCAAACAGGATTTGTGACCCACATAAGACTTCAGCTTTCTCGTAACAAAAATAATATTCATTTCTCTGTTAATGAAAGAGCAGCATGGTACAATTGGCAAGCATAAAATTATTCAGGGAAGTATTACTGAGACGGCTAAAAGAAGGAAGAAACTGAGAAAACAAAACTTTTTGTGTGATCCTAAACAAGTCCATTGTTGTAGTAAGATACAGCCAGTAAATGACCTCCTGTTCCAACTTCTCTCAGTTCTGTCCTTTCTTCATGGTAGACAGTCAAGGATTTGTAATGGACATTTTTCTGGGACCATGAATGCAGGAAATAACTTCATCAGTGTTTGCCTGCAGTTTGCTGGTACCGACTTAAAATTCCTCAAATCCAGTATTGTTTGCTTTGGAGACACCACCACAGCATCTTCCTCAAAGAAATAACAGCAACTAATCCTGGAGGAGCTCCATGGTGCCAAAGCACTGCCTCCCCAGCCCCAGTCCTGGAGCTGCTGGGTGATGAAGGTGATCCCAGCTCTGCCAGCAGCCGCAGCCCAAGGAAGGTGGCACAGCCCCATCCCCTCAAGCCTAAGAAAGGCAAGTGGCACTCACTGTCATGTCTGTGATTTTACACCTCAGCTTGCACTTCCACAGCACTCTTTTAGAAAAATCATATTAATATTCCAAACACAGACAGATTTTTCATGACCAGAAGTGTATTCACAATTTATCCATTAGGTCTACTAGTCAAGCACCAAATAAAAAGTCTTTTTCATAGGAAACCCTCCAACTCCCCAAACCCACTCTGCAGCCCTTTTAGTCACTGAGCAGCCTGGTTGTTTCTCAAAGTGCAGGATCCTTGAAGATGGGCATCCACCCAAAATGCAGAACCCGTGCAAAGATTCTCTGGTGCGTTCGTGCCCTTGCCAAGGGCTCATGTCCCCGCTGCCCAGCAGCCCTGAGCTGAGCACAGCAGGGATGAGGGCTAAAGAAAATGCTCAGGCAAGGCACACATCACAGACAGCACTGCAGCTTCAGCAGGTAAACCCATAGCATATGGATTTCAGGGGTAAATTCAGTATCTAGCTGTGATTTACACAGATCTCCCTGCTTTAATAAAACTGGAAAATTGAATATAGAATTCTAGCCTGATTGAAAACTGATTCTATAAAAATATCTTTAAAATAGTAATGTACTCACACTTTTTCTCTCTCTCTCTTTTTTTTTTTTTAACTAATCCAGACATGTAAATAGAGAATTAAAAACCTGGGCACATGCATATTTGAAATTCTTTTTAGAGGACCATACACAGACCAGTAGGCAAAATACATTTGTCCCTATCTTTAACAGATACTGTAACAGATAATAGTTCATTTATTGAGCCAAATATTACTTCACATTGTAATAATAGTGTACATTAATGCTATTCTTCATTTTATATAACAGTTTATAATGTGTAAGCCAGAAGAATTATTAAAAAAAGAGAAGAGAATAAAGCAACGTCTTACTAGTTAATTTTATCTTCCCATTTTCGTTATGCATGGCAGATGATGGGTTTTTACTTCCTTACGTCACAAAATTCTATTACAGAAATTTCTCCAGTGACCCATGATTTATCTTTCTTAACATTTCTCACATTGCCTACCTAAAAATCAAAACAGAAAAAAAAAATTGTGGTCTTCTTGTCCTATAGAACTTCCATCCTGTTACACCCTCAGAGCTGAGACCAGTGGAATGGGATGAGTGATGCTCACTCTGTCTGGGTGGAAAAGATCAAGAGCTATCTTATTTTCTCAGAGATGCTTTTCACTGTCTGTGCTCATGACAGTTTTATTCTGGGCCAATAAATGGGCTTTTTGAAAGGCAAAATTAAGTTGCAACACAGTGATAAAGCAGACTGCAGAAAAGACACTTCTTGCAAAACCATCATCTAATAGTAAGTATTCTTGTTTATCATAAATCAGTGTAGGTGGTTGTCACAGAAGTGGCATAATAAGCACACAAAGGCACCCAGGTGAACACATGGGAACATAAGTATGGTTAAACCATATTTTCTGCAAGAAAGCTAATTAAAAATAAGATATTTGCACTTACATTGATAAATACAAACATACAGTTAAGTGAAAGGGAAGAAATTATAATAAAGTTATTTAACAGATCTTTGAGCTATAGGATAATGTTTTTCTCAAAAATGTGACCTTAAATTCCATCTACAGCTATCCTGAATGTTTATCTATTTTTCAGTCCAGAGCTTTTTTTTTTTGTTTTGGCAAATGTATTTTGCTATATATTAACAGTTTCATTCTGCAGTTTTCTAATAACAGGTATTGTGTTCATTTCCATTTTCAACCAGCACCAAATAAACCTCCCATTGCTGTGTTCCTCTCTGTCTTTATAGCCTGGATAACCCAAAAAAACTCTCTTCATAAAAAAGCTGTATAAAATCCTTATAGAAGAAAAATTTTAAACAATAGACACATATTCCCAAACAAAGTATTTGAAATATTCTCTTTGCTTCCATGTGCAGACCTAAACTCAGAGCATTCTGTCTGTCAAGCAGGAAGAGAGATTATCACTATCACTTAAATCACCACTAGAAATAGTGTTCCAATTGTCCTGAGGTGTTAAGTGATGTTATCAGCTCCTACAAGAGAAAGAAAATTCAGGGGTGGAGTTTGGCAAGCTTCAAAATAAAGGTTTCTCCACTTAAATCTTAGTATAAAGCTTGCAGAGTTGATTCAGTGCTGATTAATGGAAGCGGCAGTGCCTCAGCTCTCAGCTAAATCACGGTGAAAAGGCAGATGAGAAGATACAGCAATGCTGATGTTTCAGAAGTAGAAGCATTTCTGTCCAATGTATAACTATCAAACATTTCATTTGAGTTTATCTACCAGATACAGGAAATACTTATGTGAAAGTGAACAAAAAATACACAGTAAGAAGAAAAATAAGTTGACGGATAAAATGTCACACTTCTGTAACACATGATTGCGTATAACTCTCTTCCAGTAGTTTCTATTTTTCATCAAAATATGAATTTTTATTATTAAAATCTTTATGTAACACTAATCTTTCTATTTTGACCCGAGGGAATATGCTGCAATAATGCTAGAAATCTTTATGTGCTTCTTCATTCAGTGATTCCAAGCTGATGTCCAGGTTTAAACACAATTAAATGACTGAAAAATTATGGGCATTATGCCACGGCCTTTTAACTACCCCCACATAGACCAATAGCACAACTCACTCACAGGAGGAAGTGAGCACCAAACTATGGCAGTACTGTAATCATTTCCCTGCTATCCCAAGGTCCCAGCAAAGGTGCTGCATCACACAACAGCGAGGTGGTGGGAGCCCCAGCACTCGAGGCTGTGCTGCTTTCTAAATACTGGAGAGCTGGTAAAAGACTCAAGAGGCAACAGAAGAACTCCTGTACCAGAAACATCAGGCGAAGAATCTCCAATCAGCCCAAAAATCTGTTAAATGCCAGCAGCCATAGGGAGGGCAGATGTGCACCACTGTAACAGCCAAATCTTGCCTTGTCAGCACAATTGCTTCTACTCCCTTCAATGAAACACAAAACAATCTAAAAGCACATGTACGGATTACTTTCAGAGTTAGGATGAAGCCCATAGCACTGCTTAGGGACCTTTTAAAAATTCAAGCGACAAAGAGCATTAATCCCCTTCCCAATCCTTGATAATATGGGGGAGGAGGGAGCAGGATGATTGCCCCCACTTTCCCCTCTCCAACTGAGCATTAACTTGGTCTCTTCAAGTCTCCACTTGCCCACCTGCCACCTCCTGAGCAGTTTTTCGAGCAGTCTGATACACACTGGCTGCATTGTAAATTAGCAAGTCAATCTGGCCCTCAAAAGGGTTAAGGCAAGGGTTAAGAATGTTAAGATTTTAAGTCATACTTTCCATTGGCTAATCATTACTCAGCTTGAACTCCTGATGGTGAACTCCTTGACACTAATGAGCCTACATCTGCTCCTCTAACTCAAAATTACTTTGCTCTATGAGCTACTTTTATTAGCAGGCCAATGACCATAATACATTTTTGACAACGGACAGCTATTCAGCACAAATCAACTTAAGCAATTCTTCCATCAAGTTTAACTGTGCTGTGTTAGAGGAAGCAATTGATTGCTACTGTAAACCTGTGCCTCCCAGGCAAGCTGATTTCTTATCACACACCATGTAAGTAACCAAAAAGCAAACAAACAAACCCCACATACTGTGTGAACAGCCAGATCTATCTTATCAAGTAAGCTGAAAAAAACCCTTATGTTTCACTCGAAGTCATAAGGTCAAGTTATAAAGCAGACTAATTAAATGAAACAAAACTATAAACACTAGAAACAACTGTGCCCTGCCTAATCTAAATGACCTACAGACAAGTCAAATTTGCCCTATATAAAAGTGCTTGAGGAAATCCAAGTGATGGGTTTTCCCCTGAAGTGCTGAAATGATCTGGCAGCTGCCTGTAGAGGATCTGCTTCCTCTGTGTGCAGCTTTTACTGGAGCAATACCCGCATGAACAGAATGGAGAGAGTGCAGCAAACATCCTGCGTTAAAGATGCTCAGGCAGGACTTGAAAGAGCTGGCTAACTTCATGATCACTGACAAAGTTTCAGAGCTAATGTTTTCATGCAGTTGTTGGGTTCCAGTGACCACAAATGAGGCTGTAACACATTGTTCCTGTCAGATTCAAGATAGCTTTAGCCACTGAAATTTACAGATAGACCTATGTTTTCTACACATAGCAGCAAGTGGAGTAGCACACAGGTGTGCAAGATGAAAACAAGCTCTATGTCTTGTTTTGTATGAAATATGGTGTGCAGTATATCCTAATTTTCAAGGAGAAAAAAAAAAAGCCTCTCTAAATTCACGCACAGCATTCAGTCTCAAAATAAAACTATATCCTGCTCATCTTAATAATTTCAGACTCCCCTTTACACCCCAGCTGTAAAGCACAGGATGGTGATGACACTTCATCTCCAACGCACATACACAAACTCAGAAGCAGAACACCAGGTGAAATTTATGGGTCAGATATGTCAAAATACCTTACAAAAAATGTTTCATCTTACTAATAATCTCTGTAAGCTCATAAATGTCACATCTCTAAATTCAAACCACCATGCTGATCTGAATATTTATTTACACATACATACATATACTGAATATTATATGCAGTGCATGCTGAAAAAGGTTTGTATAAAATGCAACTTGTAAACCCCCAAGACTCAAATACTGCTGATGTCTGAGACTTGACAAGGTCTAAACCAGTAAGAAGAAAGGATTTCAAAATTTATTTCAAGAGCATTTCACAAGATGTCTGAATTTAAAAAGTCTTGGTTACCAAATAGGCAGCTGACAGTTATTTCTTGTGTAATGCATTTCAGAAATAACCTAACACGATCACAGTATCTCCAAACCTCACATCCTCATTAAGAAGTGAGCAGGTGGGTTTCAGAGTACATGAAAGCATCATGCTCCTGGTAGAGGTAACCTTTTTTGTCCTCATTAGGATGAGTGATGACAGCAGTGAAAAAAAAAAATGAAGCATTTTCTCTTTTCTTTTTCCTTCCTTTCCCCAGTATAGTAACAATAACCAGCAGAGAAGATTCTTTGCAGCAGATGAATAGATCTGCAGTGGTTTCAAGGTTTAGTTTATTAGACAAGAAGTATCCCAGGTATTTCTACCTTGTGTTTGACTTAGGATGACATAAAAAGAAAATGCTGCTTGCTATTGCAGCATTTGATCCAAGACTCTCCTTTAATCTCGCTCTTCTAACTTTGCATTTTGTCTTTCCTTCTGCCATTCTTTCCAACATCCTGCAGGATACAAATCAAACAGCACTCCACCAGAAGGGCAGCGACTGTAAGATTAATAGAACACACCAACAGTCATGTGCTAAAAGACAGCAGCTGAAAGTTAGGAGACCGCCTGTGTGTAATATCAGCTGGACACTTCAAAGCAAAATTGTCCCAAAACCAGAAAACATGATAATTAAACTAAAACCCCCCAGAATTTATTGTTCCTTTTCCATGACAACTCATGCTATCAGAAATAAATACATGGACACACACGTACATGCACCCTCCTAACTTCTCTATCCTTCCACACTAATCACTACATGCAGCTTCACCAACACTCCCACCTTCCCAGAGGAGGATACTGGAAGGCATGTGCCTATTGCTCCACTGGCAGGTTTTATGGATCATCCTGCTGGTAGAAACCAAGAATATTACCTGAAAGTCTGCACAAGGAGAAAGGAAAATAAGTCCATACCACTTAACTGATTAGAAAAACAGAAGTCATACTTCTAAATCTCACTTCAATTTTTTTTCTATTCTGATCAATTCCCTGTACAACTCCTGTGACTGCCTGTGGGTCTCAGAAAAATGGCAGGACAGAGAGAGGTGTGTATGGACCCAGGCCTTTCATCTGTCAGGGGCTATCCCAGGGGGCCAGGGGAGGAAATTCCAGGTGCTCTCTTGTTTGTTCCATCCATGGGTGCAGCACTGGCAAGAAGGAGGAGAAGTAGAGAAAAGCTGATTCAGGTTCACGAATCCGCCAGCTAAGAACAAAGAGGAGCAGCCCGTTGCATTTCCATTCGTCATTATTAAATTCAGTCTTCCCCTACCAGTTTTTTTTTCTGCAGGCAGCAGGCTGAAAGATAATGTAAGAATATACAGTAGTTTCACGAATATAAGCCGCACCTTTTTCATTGAAGAAT
>VRYO01000617.1:2768528-2791634 GCA_009812075.1 Sialia sialis | reverse complement strand
GAAACTACTGTACATGGTGCTGCACAGCTTGCAGAAAGAAGGGATAGCCATGAGCCCCAAGATCAGCGAAATCCCATCTAGGTTAGCATACAATTCCTCCTGATACATAAACTTAAAACTTGGGTAGAAACACCTTTGATTCCAAGACTAACAAATACCACTACACCTTGAAAAGCTCAAGAGGTATGATGAGAACAATTGGTATTGCCATGCCCAAAAACTGAGTCTCCAGGTACCACCAAAGTTCAGTGTCTTGAAAAAAATGTGTCTGACATTAACTAGTCTGCAGCATTTTACAAGCAAGGAAAATAAAAATTAGTTAATGCTGAAATACAGTTCCTTTTCAAATACTCTCATTAGACTTATTTCAGTCTTGAAAAACAGAAACTTTTTTTTTTTAAATAGAAGTCTTTCATTTTGTTTACAAACAGCAGCAATAAAAACAAATATTTTCAAAGTAACTGCACAGAAAAACAAAATAGGTACTAGCATTAATTCCTACTAATACAGAATGCTAAGTAGGTTGCTTTAAGCTTTAAATTAATTTAAAAGTACTAATTACATTCAGTCAAAGGACTATAAAATTAAGCAGTCTAATGTATTAACACTTGAAAAATACACTTGAACATGCTTTCCTGGTGAGCAGTGGTCTAAGCTATCAGCTTCTGTAAAATTCAAGCACCAACATTTCCATCCACAGGGCTTCAATGACACCACTTAGTTAAGAGTTCAGGGAGTTAACAGCTACAACATTCCTCAAACTACGGGCAGCTCCAGCACGTCTCCTTTAGCTCAGGATATTGATGAGCATTAGAATGAAACAACTGGCAAAGACAAGTTTCACAGCTCTTGTTCAGAAACATGTGGGAGGTTTTTCAATTTATTTTTTATGCTGCAGCTACAACTTCAGAAAGTCATAGGGCTGAACTCCAATATTTCCTTGAGAGAAGCAGAGAGTGTGAAGAACAGAGAGAATAGAGTATCTATCATTTGCTGCCCTCACCTACAGGCAGGAGGCTTTGAAGACAGAATGAAGACATGACAGTAGTTGGGCATCCTCACAGATTTTGAGCCCAAGTAAGAGAGGCCATTTCCTTGAACCAGCACATTTCTTGATCAGCCACCTGCCTGGGGTGGCTTCACAGCACAATGTATGTCCAAGGGTGTGGTATGGCAGAAACATCACAGCGCTCTCTCTTCTGATGCAAGAGGTAAATAAAGAACTGCTGCTGAGCTTACCTGCCATCCACTTTCACCCTTTTCCTGCCTTTCATCTATTTCTGGCTGAAAATGTCAATTTTCAATCCTAATAAATAAAAGCACTTTGTGAGTTATACAGTTACCAGAATCTGAGGTTTAACTAAAAACACTTCAGGTTTTGAAAAGCCAATCAAGCTGCTGGTAACCGTTCTTTTTATATTCATCAAATTTTACAAAATTCCAAACATTGAAGTCAAAGTTGAAGTTCAAGGTTGCAGCACATCTTTAATCATCGATTAATATTACAGGAGAGCAGTTCTGGAATATTATGGTTGTTTAATTATGAAAAATGATGAAGTACTAACATGGCCATATTTTACAAATAATACTGTGCGTTTGCTTCAGCAAGAAGGATCAATGGTACACTGGTAAAATTTGGTTGCTAAATCCACTGGAGTGGAGGTACTTGACAATTCCCTCTCAAAACAACTTCACAGTTTCCCAGCAGTCTAGCTCCCTACCAGCAGTCATGACAGACAAAGCTAAATTAAAATTTCTAAACCATCTTCCTAGGAAAAACCTTGATAGAAAAGCATAGAGCAATACACTTTAAAACCAGGATCAAAATACATCCTAACGCTATAAAGAAAACACTGTAATTTTTGTGTGCATTTGCTCCCCTTTTTAATAGATGCAATTTTTATGAAGTCTAATCACAAAGCACAACTAAAATGGGTGTCTTGCCCCATTCTTTTTCTGAAAAATCTAATTCAATGGATCACAGCAATGAAATTTTGTATTCATCAAGGCATGTGTTTAGGCACAGAGGTTAGATGTCACTTGTGTGATTGATAATGTTTGTTTTGTGCTCTGCTTTTCAATAACTCTTCACTTCAAGCAGCATTTTGCTTCTAAACAGGAGTGGGTGTAAGGACACTCAGCATAATGGAATGGGCCAGGTTTAATTCCCTTAATCACTTGGTCAGGGCAACAGAATTAACTGTCCACATCTGTTCCCTCCGAGCACACATGCTTAGTTTTCCCTCTTATGCAATAAAGGAGTGTGGGGTCATGATACCACATCTAGCCTGCCTTTTCCTCCAAATCTGAATCCACAGAGAACACCCACAAGCTGACTATGGATCAACACGGCCTGATTTTGGACCACAAAATACTTGTGATGTGGCAAATCCAGCTCAATCTTGAGCTTCAGGAGTAACTTATATGGCATGCCATAAATGTCCAAAGAAAAAAGCAGAGCTGTTGTGCCAGTTGTAAACAGACAGGCAAAGAGAAAAACACACTAAAATCTTGATATAAAATGGTTTCTTAATGAAGATGCTCTTGATAGACCACTGAAAATGCAGTCTAACTACACTCATGGTCAGGGTGATCTGTTCAAGATGATGAGACCTGGTAAGATGACATTCAGCATCCTTAGTAACACTGATAGAGAGCTGCTCAACAAAGACCAGGGAGGGCCAGAGTCAAAAGAAAATTTGTAAGGGTGTCATTTAAAATGGCAATTGATTTAGACCTATTGTTTTGTGCTTCTGCCTTGCCTCTGAAAACCTGTATTTCTGTACTCTGAAATCGTGATGATGGAGGTCAATTGCTCCAAGCCCCTGGTGTTCACAGAATGGTGATTACCATGGTGCTCTGCTCAATCTGGAGCCACCTACACTCACCTCCTTTTGACATTTATATCAGTGATGCTTGTTTAAGGATGAAGACAGAGAAATCCTAAGCTCAGAAGTTCAGAAAAAACCAAACCAACAACAACAGAGTTCATGCTGGGAAACAAACACTGAATCACCAAAAGGGGAAGGGAGGAGTGACCAACAGGCAGGTAAGTACAGGGAAACAACATGAGTAACAGACAGGGAGCTTCTAGAAAGTGAGAAAACCCATTAATTTACAAGAGGAGCAGCACTGTTTTCTGGCATAAGAAATAAACTAGTTTTGGAGAGAAAGAAAACACTTTCTCCTTTAAGGCCAAGGACAAACAGTATAGGCAGTAAATGCTATGTTTCACCAAGAAGTTGTTCTCTGCAGCAGCTGTCATAAGAAATACTGGATGCAAAGGGAAAGACAGCCAGGAAAACAGGTCAGATGACAGCTGGAAGTTGAGGGAGAACTTCCTGAAATCACGTAATTAAAAACTGATTAATAATCTTCTCATTGACACCCTTTGTAGCAACACTGCTGCTGTTGTGTTTGGACACTGACTGCCTTCAGTCAGCATTTTGTCCCTTGCCTGACCTGAGCTAAGGGTGATTTGAAGTTAGTGGGTTAAACACAAAATAATCCCCTCTCAAGGCTGTGGCAGTCTGTGAAATGAGGCAGGAGGCAAGACACCTCTTGACTCCCAGTATGTGACAGTGCACAGGGTAAGCCAGGACACCAGAGGCTGACTGTGACTGAGCAGGAGCTGGGGGTGCTGGAGTCCCCGGGCACAGGGGAGCAGCCAGTGCTGCTGGGGAGCAGGAGGGAAGCACAGCAGCACTGGGACATGCAGCAGGGAGCACACCTGAGCCCAGCATCCCTCAGGACTCTGTTTGCATCATCCTCAGCCTCCCGGGCAGCCGCTGCCAATTCCTGCGCGCGCAGAACCCGGGACAGCAGCATTTCAAACCCATCTGTGAACCTCAGATTTCAGCACTGCAGCAAATAATAAAGAAGTGCAAATGAGGATGGTAATATTGCTTGTTTTACAGGCAGAAGGTCAGAGAGCACGAATTAGTCACTCTCCTGTGTAGGCCGCTGCTGGCTGGCTGATGGGGAAGGAGAGCCTGCAAAGGGCACAATTCCCTGTCTCGGAGTTAAGCAGAGCATGTGTGCTGTGATTCTGCCTCATCTCGTCCATGAGCCCACTAACAGCCAGGCAGAAAATAATCAGCTACTGTCTGGAGATAAGCAACGTCTTATTTCTCCTGGGAGCAAGTGGGGGAACCAAGATGCAACAGCTGTTTTCAGTCACACTATTTCTGCCTTGGACTGCTCCCACTGCACACGCTGCCTTACTACGGCTTGAAAGGAGCTGCCGATATTTATAAATACAGAGAGATAAATAGCTGTGTCTGAGTGTGTGTGTGCATCTGGTTGTAATGCAGAAGTAAGGAGAAAATATCCTTCCCACGCACATTAATGCAAATGCAAAAGAGAAAATATCCTTCCTACAGACATTTATTTTAAACTGTGTGTACTAGCATATTTTTATTTTAGAAAACTGATTACTTCATCAATGGATTGTGTCCTCACTGCACTTAGCAGTTTGGGAAAAAAAAATAATTCAAATGTAACTCACAGGACAAACAAGTATTTCTTTGAATTTTTAAATAGCTTGGCAATTTTTCTTCTCCATTTCCTACAATAATATAAAGCATGTTAAATGGAAAAACGTGTTACAAATGCAAATCCTCTGTAAGTGAAAGCATATAGAAAAAGAATAAAGCTATTGAGCAAATGGTAAAATGATTTTTTCCCAGCACAACTGGAAAGCAATGCTGCCAAATGGTAAACACACCTGCAAAACCAGATCTAGGGAATAAGTTAAATCCTCTGACCTGTATATTTTTGCAAATTTAGCTAGAATTAATCCAGTGAACATTTAAAGACTGTGCTAACAACAACATTTTTTCAGAACTGGAAGTTTTAGGAACACTTGCTATGATATAATGATGTGTACCTAAAAGAGTGATAGGTTTAATAGCATTCAGTCATCATATAATTACACAGCCTGTATACAGCAACCATTGAACGATGCAGCTAAGCCAATTTAGGACAATATGCTCATCCACTAAGCTATTACAGCTTAGAATGACGTTCTTATCCACTTTAAAGTTCAACTTACCATTAATTGTTTAACACTAATAGAGTTCTGAATAAATAAAGTCAACAAATTAGAATGCTATAGTTAATTGTAATTAAT
The DNA here is from genome assembly GCA_009812075.1 of Sialia sialis. Classification (NCBI taxonomy): domain Eukaryota; kingdom Metazoa; phylum Chordata; class Aves; order Passeriformes; family Turdidae; genus Sialia; species Sialia sialis. The sequence continues at coordinate 2,786,503 of VRYO01000617.1, read as the reverse complement.
GTGGCTGCGTATAAAATCCCCCTTCCACAAAGATGGCAAAGAAGATAGCTTTGTGTTTTCCTAATGAAGTTTGAATTCTTCTACTGCAAAACAACTGCTTACCACTACCATCTTCACCCAAATAAAAAATGGTCAGATAAAAATTAGCAATTAAAAAAGAAGAACATTTTGGAGGGAAAAAATGTTCCTAAATCACAGATCACAGCAAAGGCATCTGCATTGTAAGCTTTTCCACATACATGTGCAGGCACATACAAAAAAAAAAAAAAATCTCTCTCTCTCTCTATATATATATAGTAAAGGCAATGCTCCTTCTCAAAACCCCTGATTTATATGGTTTCCAACTGCAATTTACTGTCTTCCTTTCCCTAGTCTATGTTCTAGTTCTTTCTCTCAAGTTCCTACATTTAACTCCAATCTGTGAGGGAAAAGCAAAACAAAACAACCCACAACAAAACAAAATCAAAGCCAAATAATACAAAGGATTTTCATCTTTATCTATCTGCCTGCATCTCTTGGTTATATAATCACAACTGTAATCTCTGATAAATGGAGACTCAATCAGACAGCACAGTAATGCTGGGGAAGATCTCTCCAAGCTGTGAAATGTCATCGAATCTAAACAGACTGTTAAAGCTTCAGAATGTTCCCATCAAATGACCAGATGGGGATGCAATCATTCAAATCTCCTGCAATAGAAAGTGCAGCAAGACCATGAAATGTTAGCTTCTCCATCATCTGTCTCAAATATTGGGAAGGAAATATGAAAGAGAAGCTTCTTCTCATGTGTCTCAGCAATTCTGCATAAGAGACCATACCAAAAAAGAGGTTCTTTGGTCGAATAATAAGCACTTGTCTGAGGCAGAGCTATTTGCCATACATTTTGATATAACACGAGGTGTCTGACCATCACTCGTGTAGCATTCTGAAGACTCCACATCAGACTGCTCATTTCTATTCAGCAGGGCAGGAATCAAAGCTGACTTAAAAATCCAATATAGCTATTCCAGCTTTTTTTTTTTTTTTTTTTTTACTATTATAAAATACAGTCTCTTTAAGAATATATTTTCTGTGAACTGTGAAAGAATGAAAGAAATCCATAGTACTTGCAGTCTGAATCACACACAGAATCCTATTTCTTGTACTTCTTGTTTCTGAACTGTATCACCTTTAACCAAGGTGATAAACCACACACTTTTTATTACCAAGCTCCCCTGAAATGATGTGCTTACTATGCAGATTTTAGATGATATAGATGATACTTTCAAATGGCCAGGATAAAGGAATACCTTATTTTCTTCAGATCTATCAAAAGAGTCGGCTGCAGGTGAGATGAGATTTTTAAGTTCATTCATGGCATTTGCTACACTTACCATGGCTAAATCATGGCTAAAGGGGAGCCTGCATTTTTAGTTGTGGGAAGGTATCAGGGTACAGGTATCTGGCTTCAATATTCCACTTCCAAGCACACACAGCAAATGAAATGTCCACTAACAGAGAACATGGCAACAAGAATAATGGAATAAACCTTGCTTCCCCATTCCATACAGCTTGGACAACTCTAGAATTCAAAGTGTCAGCAGATTGAAATCAAGTTCATAAAGTGTGCAGGAAAGACCTGTGACAACACACTTGGGTTTAAAAAGTTCACCCACAATACTTAACACATCTAATTTGGAGATGTCCTGTGTATCCAATCATCACATGCACTTTATCTGCCCGGGCTGTGTATTCAGCCCCAGACAGACAGACATGTCTGAAGCAGAAATGCCATCATGTTTTCTCATGTTCTGTCAGCTTGTCACAGATTACAAAATGAAAACTCTGTTCTCAGGAATCAGCATCCACTCTTTCTCACAGTGGGTACAATGCCAATAAAACAGCATCACTGCTGTAACTGAGAGAAGACAACTCACCTCGATACCAAATCTAAGAATTCCTACCCTTCTGAATCAGCACTATCCATTCACTCCATACTTCTGCTTTAGTGATTAGTACATGAGGAGCAGCTGAGGGAGCTGTGGGGGCTCAGCCTGGAGAAAAGGAGGCTCAAGGGGCACCTTCTCCTTCTGCTCCCAGGGAATCTTCAGCAGCACAAGGAGAAATGGCCTCAAGCTGTGCCAGAGAAAGTTCAGGTTGGATATCAGGAAGAATTTCTTCCCTGAAATAGTGGTCAGGCCCTAGAATGGGTAGCCCAGGGAGGCAGGGGTGCCCCCATCCCTAGAGATGTTCAAGGGACATGCAGACGTGGCACTCAGTGCTCTGGGGGCTGACAGGGTGGGGGTCAGTTAAAGATTGGTTTTAGTGACCTCGGGGGTCTCTTCCAACCTTCATGATTCTCACCACAGACCCAGCAAGGGCTACACCCCACTGCAGCATGAATGCCATTCCTCTGATCAAGGGCATCCTGGAGGCAACAGAGACTGAACTGAAGTGACTTGCACAGAACTGACCCGAGCACTTCTGCCAACACCCAGGCCTGGCTCAAGCTGCACCAGCAAAAGGTAAATATTAAATAACAACACCATGCTAAGCAATTGGTTTTGACATGCCTTGGTCATCAGGCAGCAGCATGAACTGCTCAACAGACAAAACACATTCTCTCTTTTTCTGCATCACAGACAAGAAAAATCACAGAGATTAGGACCATAACCAATTCAGAGGCAGCAGGACCATTAACTCTGTGCCCTCTAACCTGCATTGCTGTCACTCTGCATAGCTGCAACAAGCAGATGAATTTGTAACCCTCAGTGCAGCAGCTAAACAATATATAAATTTCCTGCTTTACATCTCACCTCAGAAAGCTCCATAAGCACCACACCAAACGTATTAAGAACACAACAGCTATTCCTTCTCAGAAAAGGAACTAGGTAACTTTATTACATTTTTCCCACAGCATAATCAAGGATTTAACAGTCACTGCGCAGAAAGAATCGCTACACTGAAGATGTATCAGAAATCTGTTCAGATGGGGTTTGCCCCAAAAAGGCATATTGTGAAAGTGTAACAGAGAAGCAAATTAAAGGGAGAATTGTTTTAGAAAATAAGCAACTAAATTAATAAAACTTTAAGAGGTTTTTCTAAATTCTCTAACATAGTAAAATTATTTGACTTGCAGACTGCATGTATTCATTTTCCTAGTTTTGCTACAGCAAAATGAAACATATTGCTAAATGAAACATAATGAAGTACAGATTTTTTTTCTGCAGTACTTCTAACCTGATTTATTTCTAATTTGAAAAAACCTAATCTTAAAACAATATTTTGCACATGTAGCACAATCAAGTACTATACTGTACTTTGTACTATACTGTGATTTTGTTTTATATCTGGAAGTAAGGCATAACCCCCTTTTTCATTGAATATTCTTTTTAAATCAACATTAGAATTCTCTTAGTATCTGATGAAGACAGAGTATTTTTTTAAGAAGGAAAGTGTCTGTATTCTATTCCAGTTTTCAGATACCAATCTTAAACTAGGCAAAAATATTTTAGTATTAAAAAGCTCAATAGACATGATAGGAGTTATTTAATTCAATAATAATCTTATAGTTAATACCTCCTCTGAACACAAATTTGAGACTCTCTCTTCCATCTTCGTGGAACCAATAATTAGAAACTTCCCACACCCACTTCTTTTTGAAGGAAATCATATGTGTACATGCATATCCTTCCAAAAACCAAACAAATTTATCTCAACACAAGAGCAAAATAACAGCTTATATTGTGTTGTGCTTCTCCAAAACACATTCTGAGAAGCAAGGGCTTTACGCAGGATCGCCGATCAAGTCTTCACTTGAAATCTACTTTTGTTGCATTACCTTCACTCTAAACCACTGATTCACAGGAAAAGGCAGTTTCATCATGAGTTCTCTAATGGAAACTCACTACAGAAATACCACTGGCTGATGATAAACAGATGAATGATTCACAAATGCAAATGAGGAAAAAATATTCTACAATAACACATTTGATTTTAGCCACAATTTAGAAATGCATTTCCAAGATTGTTTACCAGACATGACACATTCCTTCCAGTGTCCTTGTAAAAGTCCTTTACCTGAACGTGAAAAGCCTCATCCATTAATCCAAATCAACACTACCACTACCCCCTGCAGACTCCCACTGCTCACAAGAAGAACTCACAATACTGCAAATAAAAAAACCCTACACACTTGCCCCAGAAGTGTCTAAATGCAGGTATTCTTGCATCACTAAGTTGCTGATTTAGTCATGTCCACTGAAGGCAGGTAGTGGGAAATATTTGTCTTTCCACAGTGATGTATTCCCTTGCATCACGCCATGGGCTGCCCGTGGGGGCTGTTCAGCCAGCAGTCAAACAGCCCTGCCTGCACTGGCACGTTCACAAATGCCTCTCCCCTAACAAGTCTGAAAACCCAGCTGGACTTTAACATCATGCATCAAGCTAAGCAGCATTAATTCCCTCCTTTAAGAGCCTGACAGAACAGGTCTGGTTTTCCCACAAAATCACTGAAATACCTTTAATGATCACAGCTCTGTCACCAGGGGTGAAAAAGCCTTCCTAACAAACCCTGAAGAAATTATTACACATTTTGACAGATTTTTTAAACTAACAATTCAGTAGCCATTTGCTATCTGACCTTCATTAGAATTTCCTTCATTATCATGTTGCAAAAATCTATTACATTACTGACTGAGGCAATTAGTCACTAGAAAGCCACCACCATGTACTCCAAACTGGGGAATCATGATTACCATTAATTTCAAAGGACAGCATTAAAAGAGACAATATCCAATATTTTACTTGCTAATTCCACTGTAATTTATATTTGAAAAGTATGTGGGAAGGTTATGCCAGCCTGGATAATCGGTCATTTTTCCTGAGCCATTTTATTTTCTAGGGAAAGCCTCAGCAGTATCTAGGGCATCCAGGGATACCTCAGTGGAATTCAGAGTTCAAGGAGCCAGTCTGCAGTACTGATACAGTGGTAGTCACAGAGGGCACCTATTTCCACTTTTAAAAAGATCAGTACTGATGCAATACAAGGAAACACAGAGAGAGGCAGGGCACTCACTCACAAAGCTATTATAGCTTAAATCTTTCATCTTGGTCCATTTCATGTGCGTTCCAGGGACTACCATGAAGACTTTGCTCCTATTATCCTCTCCTCACAGCGTCCCTGTATGATGCAAATCATTATCTATTTTTCTGGGCTTTTGTTCCTCACATCAGGTCTGTCACCAAATAAGGACACTGTCATTGTCTTTACATGGCAATTGCTGAAGTCTCAGCAACTATTTGGATGCTGTTCTCAGGATACAAATGAATTGCCTGTGTATACGGGTACTCATTACTGCAAAACTTCAGCTATGTAGTTAGAAGGCTGCAGCAGCACGAACAGAACAGCTCAGTACAACAGCTATCTTACAATCTTAGCTTCTTTCCATACAGTAAGGGCTTGCTTAGATAAGAAGCCTGAAAAGGAAAAAAACCAGTTTAATGGAAACAACAGAATGTCCTACCTTGTCATTGCAAAGATTTTTGTATCCAGGAAAAAAAAATTCACCTTTTTCTAACTACCAGTGTTTTAAGCTGCCCTAATTGAAAATTCCATTTCAGTCACTTGAGAAAAACTTTTGATTTCTAAGAAACATACTTGAAAAAAGTCAGAGTGTTTTTGGTAAACATCTGTTTTAATCCACTTATTTCTATTATGAAGTTCTAGTCCAGTACATTGCAGAAAAAGACAGCTGGGAGAGATCCTCATTGCAAAGTTGTCTAATCTGTCCCCTTCATGCAGGTCAGTATCAATGGCAATCTATCATCCCAGATGGATGGCTGGCTAGTGTGTACTGTAATGTCAGTAATGGTGAGGATGTCACAGCCACTGCAGATACACTGTGCTTCACTATTGTTATCATTTGAAAGGGGATTTGGGGTTTGGGGTTTATTTGTTTTCTCTAATTTTTTAACCTCAGCCTCACTTAGTGAAAGCTTTAAGGAAGTTCCATGGAGAGCAGAATTGTTCACAAATTGAACAACTGTGCCAACTGGGGTAAAGAACAAATAATCTTTCTGGGCTGGAATTCCTACAAGAAAGTGGTAAAAGAAGAAGGATAAGAAGGTTTGAGAAGAAGTCCTATGGATTTAAAACGGTGGTGAACAGAATGCAAAAGCTGTGAAATGGTAGCTGCAGGAACTGAGCAGCCAGGTTAAGCATTCCTTTTCTGGCTGCGTTTCCGTGTAAGGATAATGCCTCTGCCATTGTAAGTCATGACAACCAAAAGAGAAGATCTGTCCTGAAAATGAGCCTTAACTGTAACACACATACACAGGAAAGAGGAGGGGGAAAATCTGTCTCATGGTGAAAGAAGCTACTCTCTGCAATGAAACTGCAAATTAATCTTGCAAAGTTTTGATAACTCACATACAACACACTCAGGAACAGCTATAAATGAACCACTTAAGAAAAGCAGGCAGCTCCAAGATCTAACTTACTCAGTTTTCCCAAAAACATGCTTCCCATTGGGACACCATATTTCATTGTGAGCCACTGTATTGCATTTATCGGGAGATAATGGATTAAGTTGGAGGAGAAGACTGAAAAATTCCTTGTCAGGTATGTCCCAGGAGTTAAGAGAAACTCAGCTCTTTTATTCCAGAATTTCAGCTTTTAGAGGACACAGGACTTCAGAGATGAGGAGATGGGAAACAAGGTGACACTAAGATTTTAGTGCTGCCACCCAGTTTTAATTTGGGGGAGGCAGAGGTGCCTTGTATATGGTCCTGATCCCAAGGAGGTACATCCAACCCCACTCAACAAAGGATTCCAGCGTTGGACAATTTTACAGAGAAAGGCTAAACATTATTCAATCAAATCTGAGCCTTGGTAATTGAAAGAAGAATATGGTTCCATAATGTGCTAAAAGCAATCAGTGAATGGGCCATCTTGCTGCCACGTACTTCCAAAATAATACAGCCAGCTTAGGTTTTTTTTCAGAAGACTCTTGTCCATGTTCAGACTAATCACAAAGAGAGAAGATAGCCTCTATAATAAAGCTGTTTATCTGAAATTAAAAATTGGATTAATTTTTTCCCTCCTACACTACTAGAACGTCATCCAACTTCTATAATCTTCCAAAACACTTTTTAATTGAAACATTCACAATTAAAAAGAAAACAAAAAAAAAATCACAATTGCAAAAGGTGCATAATTAGCAAACCCAAAGGCACACATCTTTCCACAAAACTGATACATTTCAGGCAGTAATTCCAGTTCCCAAATGCACCTACTACAGCAGGGCTGGAAGGACAGCACAGTTTGTGAGCTGAGTGCATGAACAGAGCAGGAGAATTTTGTCTGCTGTGCAGAGGCAACAAATGCTGACCCTTACTGAAGGACTGCAATAGCCCTTTTTCTAAGTGGAGAATAAACTTATTTTTCAATGCATTAGCTTAACCTGCAGTACTGTTTCCTTACTCAAGGAAGGATTGTTTTCCATAATACAAAAAGCTATTACGGATTTACTATATGAACAAACTGGGATGTTAAATAATTGCTAAGTAGAGAATTTGAATAAACAGCTCTGTGGACCTCCAAGTAATCAAAGTGGGAAAAACCATCACTTCCTAACATTCATCTATAATTTACTGGTAGTGGACACAAATAAGAGTTCATACACAGTAGAAGAAATGGCACCAAGTACACATACAACTTCTGGCAAGAAGATAATTAGCCAACTCCAAGCTTTAAACTATACTTGTAAAACCTTCCCCAGCAATGTCATGGCTGAGGAGAGCTGGGTAGGGAAGAAGGAGAAAGGAAGCTGGAAGGGAGAAAAAGTACCACCATTCAACCAAAGAGATTCCTTTTAGGGTCATGGCATCACCTAAAACAGGAAACAAATAACCCAACCACCTGACACAGAAAGCATTGTGTTAAAATACACAGGAATATGCTTACCATGACTTCTGACATAGACAGATGCAGTCATAATAAATTAGGGGAATTACAGTTCCAAAATATTCATGAACTGACTGAACTAAGCCAGATAACCCTTGACCAAGGAGCTTAGATCCTGGAGCTTTACATCCAGCTGCCAGAGTTAAGTGTAGAGTTGATAAGTGATATAAAAAGGAAGACAGCAAGATATTTTTAAAGCACACTTTTGCTAGTTTATTATCTGGACCCAGAAAACAGCACACCAGCCATAGTGCTTCCATCTGCCATGCCTGCCAAGATCCTTTTTTACTAACAAGGCAAGACACAGATGGAGTAGCACATAGCTGCTCTTGAACTACCTTGAGAGCCCCTATTTTCACTTCTGCTCACACTGCCTAAATGGAAAACCATCTTAAACCAAATACTGAGCACCTTTTTCTTTAACCTCAGCAATTATTTATGCAATGTGCGGTGCCAAGCCACATTTGTTTTTCTTTTTCTTTAAAGAAAAACACCTAGAAACAAGAAGCAAGCCTCTGTACCCAGCTAAAACTGTAGCATGGATAAGCAAGGTTTGATCCCAAGTCACCACAATCACTGCAAGGCATAAATTAACTTCAACTACCACAAGTTCAAGATCATATATATATTTGTTTCTGCTTAGTTTGAAAATAATACCTACTAGCTATAAATTATAGGTTCGTCTGTGCCAATATTATGATCCTCTAAGTACAAAACAGCATTTCATTAGCAAAATTGAAGTGGCATCTAACCATCTTAAAAGTGCCCTTTCAAATGTATCAATTAAGCTAAACTGCAAATGGACAATAGAAAAAACGTGTTCTAGTAGAGGCTGCCCTAAGCAGGTGATCCTTTCTCATGCACAGCAGGGCAATAATGACTATTTTCAGGATCGGAACCCAATAGTCAACCATAGCTAATTCAGGCTTAACTGTCATTTTATCAAAGTATTTTTATATTGCAAATTCGAAGACCCTCCTATTCTATAATACATAGGACGAATTACTTGTTTTCATCAAAGTTGCTTAAATACTTTTTGAATACCCACCAGGTTTCATCTGACAAGGACTAACCCAGTCTGACTATACATTAGACTTCTAACACTCTGTTCCAGGGGCCAGGAAATTTTCAATAATCAGAGGCTCTTTTGTATCCATGGCTAGATGGAAAACCTTTGGCAAATGGAAGCAGAACAAAGCAGCAATCACAGCAGCTTTATAAAGGATCTAAACCCCACACTTCACAGTGCTTCTCTTCTGCAGGAGCAGAGGAATGAGAAAGGCTGTCTCTTTTGCAAGGAACCGCCAGGCAAGCAGGGAATGACCATCCATGTGGGGAGTACAACAGACCCAATTCTGATTGCTGAGACGAAGAGTGACACAGATCTCTAGCCCAGTATCCTCGTGTGGGAAAAGGTCATCTGGAAGCTGGCCTTAAACTAACTGGGGTACAACCATAAATTATGATCTTCTAACACAAGATCTACAGTACTGACAATGTATAAACTCCAATGTTCACAGTCAGTGAAGGTTATGGGGAGAGTGACAGGCATGCAAGTAATGCATAAGCTGCTCTGTAAAAGAGACATCTATTAAGGGCTTATATTTTGGATTCAGAAACACAGAGGAAAGTGATTACTGCTCCTTTAAAAGAAAAAGAAAGGTGATTTAAGCCTGGAGGTAGCTGATACAGAATGTAAGCTGAACTAGAGGAACTTCCAGAGGCCCCTGGGATTATTGGAGAGATGGAAGAAGAGTTGCAGTAAGGTAATTAGAGTTTCAACAGAAGAATAAATATTCCACAGGCAATCCACAGGTTCTCCTCACCTCTCACCATTTCTTCTCTCCAGCAGTGACATCTGCCTGTGAAAGCCAAGGGAAAGGTCTCTCTCATTCAACTCATTAGTTACTAATCCTCACTGGAAACACAACCAGCAGGAGCTGCCAGCTTTTCCCTCAGCTGCTCCAAGGCAAGCACAGGGTCTCCAAGGTGCTCACCCAGGAACAGCAATGCACTGCTGGGGCCACAGGGCTCAAGCACACTTTGAGAAAGAAAGACACATCCCAGGGCAGCTGAGGCATTATTCAGGTTACTTTCTTCCCTGTATTTTCCTCCTTCTCCCCTTCTTCATGCCCCAGAGGGAAAGAGACTACTGTTTGTAGGCAGGCTGCTGAAGCAAGGGGCAGCACCTTGCTGGGGAATGATCTGAAGGGGCAGGAGGAAGAGAGTGATGACAGCAATCCATTGAGCATTCACTATCTCAGCTTCTTTTCCTGTGCAAGGCATTTTGGTTATCCACATTGTGATCTCAAAAGGACCCTGTCTCTCCTTTGCCCTGCAATGGTGAAACAAAGCACCATGATGATGCTTCTACCTTCCAGAGAGCCTGCTTTATAAGGAACACTGAAATAATTGTGACTTTGATAGCCTAGAAAAATGCTGCAGCAAATGGTTCTTCAGCACTGGTCCTGACCACTGCCATGATTCTGAAATATGTGCAGCTCCACTCTCGTGTCATCTCTCAGCCTCAGGTATGTTGTACAGAGGAAAGAAGGTGACAGTGTTCTGGATTTCAGTCAGCATTCCTTAGCAGGTAGAAAAGCTGAAAGAAAAGACAGCTGCACAGCTTATTCTTTACTCCACAGCTGAGGCCATTGGTGTCAGCTAGGATTTGCACTGCAATACCACATACTTCAGAATTGGTTAATAAAGCTGTGACCTCCAAATTTAGCACTGCACTAAGAGACTTTTTCTCAGGCTGCTCTGTGCCCACAACAAGAAGCTGGAGAGACAGAGAAAAAGAGAAGACTTAGGTTAGTTTATATGCAGGGAAAGTAGTAAAATCAGGTGACTTCTCTGCAAAAACAAAAAAAAAGTTTAGCTCCTTTTGTGGCCAAGGCTATACACAAATCTTTATTACTATCCTTGCTTTTTAGATTATTAATAATCTACCTGACAGTCTACTTCTCATAAATCTTTCCTGAAAAGACTCAACTACCAAACACATGCATTTATTTCAGGTGACTTAACAGAAATACTTTCACGTGGGTATTTTTCTCTCAAGGATTTTTGACATCCAGAGATCCAAGACCAAGTCCAGAAGGACATTAAGAACAGAAGAGTACAGCTAACAGGATTTTTTCATCATCTTATAGGCACCCACTCATCTCTAAACATGAAACCTTCTTTAAAAATCTGTTCTGTATTGCCTCACTCTCAATAGCAATTTATAGTGTCCCTTGATAATGTTTTTGTGTGTTCTTTGGCTGATATTTAGGACACAAGTTCCCCAAAGAGAGGAACTGACCAAAGGCATTCACTATGGGAAGCTTCTGTATCTTTGCTAGACCTCCATGTATGTTTACATAAACTCAATCATGTTTTAGGTAACTGTACATGTTATAGAAACACCATAAACAAATCAAAGTGCTACAAGATTATTATAATTGCTAATCCACTTCCATGGTACTTTTGTGTTTACTCAAAGCTGTAGTTAAATGTACCAAGTTTCAGCTCATTCAAATATTCTTCTATAAAATAATATTTGCCTAAAAATTTATCTTGATTGGAAGGGGTCTGTCAAAAAAATCTTTTTTATGAGACCCAATAATAATCCTTTTGAACTTAATGCTCAATCAGCTTTATAGGAGAAAAAACTATTTCCCTGTCTTTTCAAGGCTTATTTTTGTGGATGCTCACATTTGTATGTTCTCATGGAAAACCAGCCAGAGCTTACTCTCCCAAAAACCACAGACAATGTGAAAATATTTTCTGTATCAAAAGTACATGGAGAAAATTTAGAAGGAATGCCCACCCTAGAAAACATTCCCTAAGAGAAAGGTCTGTGTTTCAGACTATGCTCTTACCACCTCCTGAAGGACCATGACTTTCTGAATGTCCCTGAGTACAGACCCAAAACCAAATGCACCAGGAGCCTGTACATTCACATCCAATCCTACAGTATCTATGATTAGGATTAAGGATGAAAAGTATTTTTTTTTTTCTTTTTAATAGCTAATTCTCTAGTAATGGTCAACTAGGAACCTGCACACTGACAGCAGAAGTGTGTATCACTCGCTTTATTTGGTTTAGAAAACTCATTTAATGTGGCAGGCATGAACTGTAAAACATTTCTCCCTAGGGAATGCATTTTTATATACTAGGATTAATTTAATATTTACCTTACTTCAATTGACTGATTTTTCCTCTAGAATCTGAATCAAACAGAGTATTCCCTGAAACACTGGCAAGTAAAGTGAACCTCATTTTCAAGATCAGAAAGCCTCTCTCTAGTGTCATTGTTATATTTCAGTATCTGGTATTCTGCCTTTCTAAATAAGAAACTTTTTTGTTGTCATTATTGGAAAACATGCTTACCATTGTTTCAGCATGTGGTACAATTTTGGAGCACACTATTGTGGTAAGTTATTCTCCTTTTTTTAGAGAGATTAGAAAAATCACTAGGCAATTATACTCAGAAAATCTATTATTTATATTTAACAGGACTTCCTATATTTTCCTGTTTTACATCTAAGCCCTACACTCCTACACAATGGGTTCATAAAAGAATTTTTATAGATTCTACTTTCATGCAGTTATCCACACCTTAATACAAAATAGTTTTCTACAACACAGCTGACAACATTGTACAGAGCCACTCAAAACCACAGCAGAACCAACACTCATAACTCAATTGTTTAGGAAAAGTGACTTTTCTAAAAATTATCCCCAAAGAATAATAAGTACAGTAATTTCACTATTATAAGCCACACCTTTTTCATTGAAGAATCCAGCCAGCCCCAGTAGTGCGGCTTATATTCAGGTGCGGCTTATCTATGGACAAATCCCAGTGAAATGCCAACCCGGAAGTGAGAGCCGGCCAGGGAGGGTGCCTGGGGCTGCCTTTAAAGGCTTCGCTGGTCTATGAAAACTGTTTGCAACTTGAGCACCTGACACCAAACCCCCCCCCGCTGGTGTGATTCTGTTACTAATTCGTTACTTTGTTATACATGGATCCTTGCTTTTTTAAAAAAAAAAAAAAAGGTGTGGCTTATATTCAGGTGCGGCTTATATATGGACAAATCCCGTGGTCTACCGGGACGTGCGGCTTATAATTGTGAAATTACTGTAATATCAAGAAACAACCCTGTTCATAGTTAAGGGAACACACCTAAAAGTTCCCAGGAGGCACAGAAGCACTCACCTGGAGAGAGGCTCTCTCTGGTGAAAAAGCTTCTCTGGATCTTTCAGGCTGTGGTTTAAAGAATTGACAGTGGCTGCTATCCCTGCACCCCGGATAAGCAGCAGACAGTTTTGTTTCTGTGACTTTCACTGCTCCCCCAAACAGCATGTGACACAAAACTGCTCAAACAGCACCTGACAAAACTGCTCCCCCCGGCAGCACCTGAGATGCAACCATTGCTCAGGTGCCTCTTCCAGTGCAGAGGTCCAGGCTGGTCTCCCACTGCTGCCTCTCCACGTTCTTCACGTGCCACCTCCCACAAAGACTCTACCTAGAAGCTATTTCTGTCCTCCTCAAGTGTTTCCCTGATATGCTCATTAAGGATTTTAGATAGCCTTGTACCATCCCTCTGAATAAGCCTTGGTGTTTTCCTTGCCCGTGTGGCCTGAGAAACAACAGATCAATCTGGAGAACTGAAACCAATTCAAAGCTTTAACTACTCTTACTAAAGGTAAAGGCAGAATGCTCCAAAATACTAAGAAAATCCTTCAAGAGCATCTTCTTATGTGTTTTATACTATTTTAACACATATTCATAGTTCTGAATGGTTACAGCTAGTATTTAGCATGAATGTGTTTTGGCTAAGAAGTCCCTTCAGAACAAAAATAGAATGAAGACCCTATTACCCAAAACCAAAATGGGTGATACTCTGTTCTTAATTTTGCCATATTGGGTTGCATTACAGTTAAAAAGAAAAACCCAAAACAAATCAAAGCAAACAAACACGAAACTAACAAAATCCCCGAAGTCAAACTATCTTGCCCCAGTGAAACTTTATTTCCATTCACCAGAGAATAAAATGTATCTTCTTCAGATCAACTGTTTCCCTAAGTATCACCCAGAAGGAGTTTGGATACAGCCACTGGTGTAATGCAGAGTGTAAACCATTCACAACCTGCTCAGCTAAACATAAAAGTTTGTAATCCAATGTTGTGCAGCTTGTCACTAAAAATCTTGTAATCACATCCCTGTTGGATGACTACTGGGTTATTAATGCTCAGCAATAAAGATGAAAGTAGACAATTTATTACTATTTGGCACTAAATGTCAATCAATTCAACTAAAAAGAACCTATTTAAAAAATAATAAAAAATGAATAATATCTAAGCTTAGCATGCTTCCTGCTTATCCGAAAAGCCTATCTGATTATTTTGAGTTAGAAAGACGGATTTAAAACAATGTATTTGAACTTCACCAGCATTATGGGATCCCAATGCAGACCAATAATTGTGAGACAAAATTGAGCTATCAGAGAATGGCCCAAAGTCTCTTTTCAATGCGTGAGTGGATCGAGGAGGCTGCGCTGCACAGAAGCCGTTCCACGCGCTCAGCCCAGCGCTCTCGGAGAGGAGCAGGAGGAGCAGGGGCTCTCGAGGCTGCCCACACTGCCAGGATACAAAGCTGGTCCAGTCTGTGGCTGGAACAGCGTGACACAGCCAGAGTCATTTCGCACATCACTAAAAGCACTCCGTGCAGGAGCTGCTTTGTGCAGGAAGAAATTAGAAAGATGAGTCACCATCAGTTGGCATGAAGGCTCTGGATGTGACACCTCCGGTCACAAAGTGGGGACCAGTTCTATTTGTACTGAGTATCAGCAAAACCTTCTTTTCTGTTGTAGCACAGTAAATATTACATAAAACTGTTCTTGCTGATAAGGATCTTGTGAAACTGTAAGTAAAACATAGTTAAAAAATAAAATAAAATAAAAAAGCCTGGGAAAAAACTTGCCATTTCCATTAAATATTAACCTTCTGAAAGAGCAAGTCAGGACTAAAACATCTCTTATCTTAATTAGTTTAGTAGAAATGAATTTAATTTATATTGTAAGGTTGTATTTTCTATTACAGATCCAGGGCAGGGAAGGGCAAATTTTTTCAAATTATCCATTTATATAAAAAGAGTGTTATTGTTTAAAGGATCAGTCCAATAATTTTTTGGTCTTATCTTTAAGCATGGACTTCAGTGATGCTCCTATGTGAATCTTTTGCCAAAAACATTATGGACTGAGGGATTAAATTAACAGTAAACTGCAAACAAACACAAAACAGCTTTTCAAACATTGGTATATTGACTTGAATAGTCTAATAGTGGCTGGAGCTTTGTCTTCATCTAATTTGACCTTCAGTTTAGCTTGACCTCTCAGACAAGAAAGTCTAGACATTGACCTTGATTGAACTCAACATTTTCCCTTTTCTAGGTTCTTCTAAATAATTTTAAGCACACAATCACTAATACAGCTAACACCATGACTTACTCTAACAGTGAAACTGTTCACAGGAAATTTTCTTTGACTGCAGAAACAAAAATGGCTGTATTTGACTGGAAAATGCCAAAACCATGCTCATATATGAAAAGTTGATGCATATATATCAGAAATAAAACTGCTCTTTAGAAAGGCAAACAAATATAACTATTAGCCCCCTCAAATCAATAACCTCTGGTAATCTCTGACCTAACAAGAGAAGGCACCGTCTCAATTTTTTCCTGCAGCTTTGACTTTCGGTGTGAAATATTAAGTGAAAATTCAGTTCCATTTAAATACAGAAAAACATAACTAGTGATGTTCACGTGTTAATTCTCCCCATGCTACATGAGTAGTTAAAATCCAATGACACAGAAAGACCATTATTTTTATTATCCCCATAAAAAAATAAGCATGTAGAGGACTAAAATGTTACTGGTTCCTATGAGCACTATCTTAGCAGTAATGCCTTTTTTTAAAAGCGCAATAAAAATAAAAACATTTTCTGGACCCAAACTTTTTCTTTAAAAAACATGGTGTAAGCATGTTAATAATTGGATTAAGCATTACTTCTTTGAGTTTTCAGGGATTGCCAGGACACTAAGAAACCACAGTTAGAAAAGTTTTCCTCTCAAAATGAATTAAAGCTGAGACCTCACAACTGGCTTTTTGAATACCACACAATCTATATGGGTGCAATGTAAGACTAGTTTTTATTTATTACTCAGCAATTAGAAACCTCAGCATATGGGCCAAGCTGAGGCAAATCAGGAAAACGATGCTCAAATACATTGTTTGTATATATTTTAAACTTGACAAAGCAAGAAATGTTCCTCAGCACTAGGTTGTAAAAACTGACTTTACCTAGCACTTACAGAAATAAGTCACTCAGAAAACCACCACTCGTTATCATGCACAGTGCTTCTGTACCAGCTGAGTGGCAAACACAAATGTCTTAAAGAAAGAACCACCCTTCTCAATTCCTCTGAAGTTTTTCTTCAAACTTTTGAGTCTGTAGAACCACTGTAAACTATTACGCTTACCTAAAGCAAACCTACTACCAGGTGATGCTACTCTTTCATTAACTCTTCCCTTAAGAGAGACTGTGTTTTAATTACAACAGATTTTGAGCACCATTCCATAAAGTGCCCTGTGAGGATGTTGGATGGCTACAGAGACTTACTGACAGCTTGCAGTCTGAATTGTTACAGCAAAGCTTTATTTTCTTAAATCGTTAGAGTACTGCTAGTTCTACACTTCTCTAGGACACATGCATTTTGAATGTCTTTGATCTTACATAATCTTCTAACTACACAACTAAACCTTACAAACAAAGTCTTCTTTAATTCTGTGTTCCTGCATTTTAATTCTGTTATAATACCTGTTTCCTCCACATAACACAAGATTCTGTAAATTTAAACAAGTACAAGCCAAACATCATATATAAATATTTAAATATTTATGCACACACATACACAGACAGTACTTGCCATTTCATTCTGATCCTTTTAGGACAGAATACTTAAGCATGAAGTAACAAAAAGGCATAAAAGCACATATTAAGACATCAGTACTATTAAATCTCCTGAAATTGCTACAAATAGATGTTTACAAAAGCACGCTAACAAGAAGTGTAAAAAAGGAGTCTGGTTCAAAGACAGAGAGTTAAGAGCTCAATTTGCCCCCATTAGGCACCTTATTTTAATTTCAGTCTGGGTGTAGGCAGGAGACAAACCAGTCTCTTGTCAAAGTGCCACTCCACGGCAGGTGTAGCAGGGACGCGCTCCGGTGTCAGCACACGCTGCTACATTGTCTGAGCGCTGGATGTGATGCATGCCAGCAGTCCCTGCCTCCACAGCCAGGAATTTATTATCCACAGCAATTCCCAAACAGCTCAATCGCAGGGCTAGGCGTGAAACACCAAAGCGCTTCTGTGGTTATTACCTTCGCAAACAACAAAATACCACCGTCCCTCAGTGCTTCCCGCAAATCTGCGGCAATGATGCAAAGCAGCATTTATTTTGTAAATTCCCTTTCGGAATACAAATGCCTGCCTTCTCCTATTGCTGCCTGCTCCTAACCGAGACGCACCGTGGACAATAGTTTCCGAATCAGCGATACCTTCCCACACTGTTGGCAAACACCGAAGAAATAAATAATAACATTGCACTAAAATCTCGGAAGGAAGGGAAGAAAGAAAGCAAATAAATAAATTTAAAAACAGCAACTTAAAAAAATCCCCAAAGACAACACTAAAACACCGTGAAAATATAAGAAATACCAGCGGTTCAGGATGAGGATTAATGGGCAGAAAGGCAGCGGCGGCAGTTATTGCAGAGGCACAGAGAATCCTCCTTCCCTGGAACTCAAGCAACTAATGACCTCTCCAAGTGCTGAATCTCTTGGCTGGCACAGCCCGGCTGTGACACGCACACGCACACACACACACACACACACACACACACACACACACACACACACACTCTCCCATCCCAACTTGTCAACTCCGCCGCCGCGATCGCGGCGGGGCCGCCCGAGCCGCGGAG
>VRYO01000617.1:2728481-2767528 GCA_009812075.1 Sialia sialis | reverse complement strand
AAAAAAAAAATTTAAAAAATGTTAAAAATTCGCTTCCATCTTTTTCCCACAAGTTAGAACGGTTCCAACAGCCGTTGTCACTTCTGCAGAACAGAATTGCTGTAGCCTCAAACGTCGCGTTCCATATACCGTTTCTCCAAATTGTGTGCAGAATACTACTCTGAAATAATTAAATGTTGACTGTTATTGAACCCTTAATTTCTCCTTCCACATTGCGGCACATCTGTCACACCTCCAATGGCACCAAAACCAGGGGTGTTAAAACAAAGCAGATCAGGAAACTAGAGAGTTACAAAGTATAAGGCACAAGCTGATGGCAACCTGTGAAACTTTGTACATATTCCTGGCAAGGCCAGGAGGAAAGTAGCAATGAAATTAGCCAGGAATCAGAAACGGCAGTGAAAAGGAGCTTTGGACATGGGCAATGCACAGCAGCAGGGCTAACAGTGCCGCACATCAGCTTCATTCCATACCTTAGAAAATCTCTGTAGAGAAATGCAGTAAACTGGAGCACATTGGATTCACTTGGAGAAAGTGCACTGTAAATTTCTGAACAGAGAGAAACTACAGCAGAGTTAATTTTCCAAATGCAACTGTAGTTTTGTAACTGTCAACAAAGAGCAAGAGTTTTAAGGGGCAATCCAGAAACCAGCAGGGAAGCATCTCTCAGCTTTTCAAGGTTAATTGTGAAAAGGGGAGAGCTGAGCTTACTGGTAGTGCTTGGTAAATTACATGCAATGCTGTCGCTTGAGGACTGCATCTATTCACAGGAGTGAAGAACCACAGAACAACAGCTTCTCCCTGGCCTCATCTTTTCCCATGGCATTTCACAGATTTCAAGATGTGTCCTTGTCTCTAAAGCTGTGGTCAAGATTTTAATGTGTGTGGTGATGTGTTGATTCTTCAGAGAAGCTTGTGTACAGTTATACTGTGACAGTTGTTTTACTGGAAATAATATTTCTGCTTGAAAATAAACTATGTCGCAAAAATGAATGCTAGAGAATTCTTAAAAAGACTGTTGCAATAAAGTAATGAGTTGTCTCTATCAGGAAAAAAAGACAAAATTACACCGAGCTTGGAAGCAAATCTTGTCAAACTACATTTTGATGGATGCAGGTGTCAGTGAAAGAGGTAATGGAAAATCTGTGATAGCAGACCATAAAGCATTTGACTTGCTGCTTATGATGATTAGGCAAATTAACAAAATTCAGAATTCATTCAGTTCATACAATCTAAAGGTATTTGGAAATCTTTACCTCATTGGAGTGGCATACAGAATATTACAAAGCTACTTAAACAGACCAGTGATTTGAGAGAGAACAAGCAAATTGCTTATTAAATAACATGCAGCAAGGGTTTGTTGCTGGTCAATTATGATGGATATGGGTTAATGGCACAGACCAATCCCATTGCCTTGGTATGCTGCCCTCATTTGTTCAACAGAGCTGGTGAAGTCAAGGTCAGGCATCCAGTAAAGAAGAATGCAAGTGACATTTAGGTTGGGGGATTGTTTTCTGGAAGGCAGTTTACTATAAGCAGCATTAGTTTGTCCTGGTGAATAACTGAGTACATGCTCCCATGGTTTTGGGTTAGTGAAGATGACAGCTGGCCATGGATGGGTGGCAGAGAGTATCAAAGCAAAAATAACCAGAAGTTACATGTCGAGGCAGTGTCAGTAAGACCAATGTGGGAATTCTGGCTTTGTGTCCACTTTCAGGATTAATGTTGACTACATAAATCCAGAATATCTGAGAGACAATTAATGTAGGTTTTAGAAGGATAACTGTATCTTATCCCTAAGTGAGTGTCCTGACAGAAGACAGGGAGCCATGCTCTCTCTTCCTCTCGTTCTCTGTTTAAATTGATCTTGGATTCCTTTAGATGTGGTGGTAAAGCTTCAATGGAAGACAGGTTTGTTCCCATCCCTTTAATCTGTAGATAAGAGTGTTTCCTGGGAGTGGGAGTGAATATGCATGAGGCTGCGGGGAATAACACAAACACTTTGTTGGGCTAGGTCTCTAACTACCAGATTAGTCAGTAAATGGTGAGCACGGGCTGCTCCTCCTTTAGCACCTTTTAAATACATTAGCTCTGTTTAGTTCTTTGGAGGGAAGAATGTGCATGCCTACCTTCAAGAACAAGTTCCAAGCAGTGAACCTGGAGTGACTAAAAGTGTATTTCTTCAGCTTTTATGAAGGTGTCTGAGAAATGGGAGTGCAGCTGTGTCACTGCCCCATTGGCCGCATCAGCTGCTGCTCCATGGCACAGCCTGGAGCCTGCACATGTCACCAGCTCCCCTTCCCAATGCCTTCAGGGGCTCTCTCAGAATCGCCTTGTCACTTACAGAGCCTGCTGACAGCGCAGCATCTTGTCCACTTTCCGAAGGGCCATGGCTCTCTCTTTTCACACTTCTTTGAAAAATTGACCTTCAATGTGATTTGAAAGGAAAGAAGAAAGAAGGCAACAAGAAAGCTTAGCAGTTTACTGGTGGTAACTGCTGGATGCTTGTCCCTTTGCCTTTTAAGCACACGTTAGAATTTTCTGACCTGGAACTGCTGATTTTTCAGTGTTTCCCCATACGTCATTATTTCTCTATTAGTATGTAACACCACACACATTGCTATAGCTTGATCAAAACAGGCATGATAAAAGGATTTTTGGAAGCTGATGTATATAAATACATTGTACAATGAAGGTGAAATTTTAGCAATGCAGCTTGTTACTAATAGGAACATTTTATCTGTGGAATGTGCATGCTGGTCTTGCTTAGAGTCAAAATAGGATCTTCCTGAAAATGATATTGCATCTCAAATGTAAGTTATGGGATCGATGAAGTAGTTACCTGGGGGAAGTTCACTGGCTGGCATCACACAAGAGGTCACTCCAGCTGATAACCATAATTTTTTCCAACCCTGTAAGCTGGAAACTGTGAAATGCAATGATCCATTGTAACAATATAGGACTCTTCACAATAAAGGGAGAGTTTATTTCCTGAACAATGCCTCTCCAGTGTTTTAATGTGTTGTAAACAGGATTATTTTAATTAATTGGTACAATTTCCTACATTTATTATATATACTGCAATATCATTAGTCATTTATGCAACTGCACCTGATTTAAATGTCCAATTTTCATTCTTAATTCTATGTCTGCAATTGCATAGTAAGAAATAGTGAAAAATAAAAAAATACATATGTGAGTATCTATCTGTTCCAAGGAAGTAATCACACCATGGTGTGGGAGAAGAAGTACTGTGTATCCTGCAGTGAGCACCTAGCAGAGACTGAGTGGTGTGGTACAGAATTTGAACACACTGGAATTACCACCTCTGGTAATTCAGGAAGTGTGTATGTTTGACACTGCAATAAGGGACTTTGTGTCACTTCCTAAATATTGCCAGAAGCTGTGTTAATTTGTCAAACAAAAATAAAAGAAAGGTGCTGAAATTGTACCAGTGTTTTCAGGTAGCTTCCAGTCTCTTTAACCATTTTTTTTCCCTTCCCTTTTATAGGCAGCCCATCCACCTTGTAAGAAAGCCTGTCTGTGAAGTGGCTTAAATGGAGGCACCGATCAGGTAGAAAGGCACTTGCTATGTGCTTAACAGCTCTCAAGAATGCAAAGCCATCAACAAGGTTGCAGTTTTGGAAGAAAAAGAGGGGGAAAAAAAGATGGAAAGTCTTTCCATCTACTCTGTGGAAAGTTGAGAAAATGTGAAGACTTTTATAGACATGGAACGCTGCTGTACTTCAAAGAATTGCTGTCTGCAAATGAGCACATTCAGTATGCACAGCCATCCCCAGTGGATGGAAAACTCACCAGAACACCACCTGTGTGCTGAGGTGTGTGTTCTGTGTACAAGAAAGTCTAAACTTAAATACCTGACCTCTTTTTCCCCTACAGCTGACCACAAACAGTTGAAAGGAATTTGGTAGAATATGGCTGTCAACCTAATATAAAGTGGAATAGTACCAGCTGGAACAGATGATGAGTCTTTGCTCATCTGGCTGATCAAGAGTAGAATTCACCAGTCACTGAGAAGAATTTTTGTTTTTAAATTATCCAGCTCTCAACAAAAAACACATTGTGATGGTTAAAATTAGGTGTCACTGTTAAAGAGTCGGTAGGATGCGCTGCTTCCACAGTAGTTGCTGTGCTAAAAATTCTAATGTGGTAATTCTAAACCACTAATGCCAACGTTGAAGTAAAGACATAAATATCAGGGCCACCCTTACTCTGTGAATCAGGAGCCAGGTCTCTTACTTTCTTCTGGCCCACCAGTAACTGGAGTCATGCTGGTTTCTAATGACTTTTTAGGTGCCAGTGCCCAAATACTGAAATCCGTATTGTCATTGCTGGTGTAACATAAATGGAAGATACAGTTGTTAAGTAGTCCCCAGTTTGGTTTTGGAAGCTCCTGTCTGAGTGTAATTGCAATGTTAATTCTCTCATCCATTTTAATGACTCTGACACCACAGAGGATGAGCAGTTTCACTTGTATTCCTGCTGTAATTGCTGAGAGGTTGTAGCCATTACATTAAGAAAAACTATTTGCTTTATGTACTTTTTTATATATAGAAATGCCTTTGCTTTTTGAGAGTGGGAGAAAATACCACCAGGTGATTATGATAAAAACCATGGAGGTCAGGGGGCATTCTGGATACTAACAATGAGTTCACTAAGTGAAGTAAAGATAAAAAATTAACATTTATTTCTGATGTCAGGAGTGGTTTTAGCTCAGCTCTGCATGAAGTGGTATTGGTGTGGATGAGGCACCTCACAGACACACATTCTGCACGAGGTGAAATAACTTTGCACTACCCACAGACAGTTCTAGAACTAGTCTAAGTAAAAGGTTACTTTAATTAGTTTAGCCATAAGAAGTGGTGGAATAATATATCTGGAACAATATACAGAGAAAGAAAAAAAAAAAAAGGCAAGTAGGGTGTAAAGAATGAAGTAGCTGTTTTGCAGAAGGTTGAAATTACTTCAGTCAGTCCAAGAAGCTGCCTCATAAGCAATGTTAAGTTTGCAGTCTGCTTCAGCAGTAACCCTGGGAACTGGTACAGACAAATCATCTACTGGAAGGTGAATGTGAAAATGCAAGGAATTATTTGGGACACAATGATGAGAAAAAAGCCTCAACAAAACACCAAGGCAGAACTAGAAGTGTCCAATACATAAAACAGGACGTGCAGTTTGTGACAATTTTTGACAGTTTCTCAGTGATACACACCTACCCCTATATGAACTGCCAATGCAAATTTCCCCAACAGAATTTGTTCCTTTTAAATAAGACCACTCTGGAGACTGAGGGAGGAATTAGAGGATGAGGAAAGCAGAATTTGTTGTCTAAAAATACTTTCGTAGATCAGTGAATCTTTTAGCTTTCATAGGCTCACTTACCATTATGAAATAAAACAGAATAATATTTATTTAATTTTCTTAGTACACAACAACTATCAAGAGAATGAAAAATACTAGATTATAATAAACTAACTTAAATTTTCAGAATTGGGATAACTTTTTTTTCCAACGGGTAGCATGAGTTTTTTGTCATTGCACAGCCTTTTTAATAAAATAATTAAATATTAGAGAAGGGTCTTTAAGGAAGCTGTTAGTTAATTTTACTTTTGCTCTGTTTGACCTTAATTTTGCCCCATCTTTCATTGCTAACTTTTATGTTCTGTGCTTTCTTATGCCCTCCTTTCTTTTAATGCAAAGTATTTCCTTGAAAAGAAGTTCTGTACAAGCACACAAAAGTATTCAGCTGCTTAATTTATCTTCTGACAAAATCCAACAACTCCATTCAGGATCAGAGCCCTTTTTTTGCTACTGACTAAAGAGGATGACACAGTCCTCTCTCTGTGAAGGTCGTGGTTTAAGTGTCTGATTTCCTGAATACTGTATGAAAGAAGGATGATGAACTTAGCTGTTATCAGCTACTTTGTGTGACGAAAGGTGCAAGATAAAGAGGAACTTTTCATGCCTGATCTCCTTTCATTATCTGTTGTGTTAAACTGCACTGAGCAGTCCCTGAGAAGCCCGGTATTTTATACATTGGCTATAGCAGCACTGGGCAATAGATTTATAAAGTGATATGGTAGACACAGTTTGCTTGCTGTAAATATGTATAATGCAAAGAAACATGTCCATTTATCACTTCTACCAGTATGAACTCCTGCAGTGCAAAAAGAAATTAAGGCAATCATAGAAGAATGGGAAGTTTGAGCAGGAAATATGTTTTCAGGGATGTATAATCTACAATGTCTGGTTTAAGGTTACAAAAATACCAATAATCACTAATGAAATGCCTAAATGCTAAAACGTTATTTTTTAACTGTAGATAAATATGAAAGAATAAACCAAAACTGAATTGAAGGGTTTATTGTGTCTGGATGTTTTATAAAGTTGAAATTTAAAGTGCTGAAGAAGGGAAGAGAATGCAAGTAATCCAAAGAATAAAGAGAATATTTACCCAACAAAATTAGTTTAATGTGTATTTTCTTTTCTGTTGTTTTCTTATTTTAATATATGTATCTCATTTTTTGAAATGTCATGTTTGCTATATAAAAACTGCCAACTTATTGACCTATAATTTCCTTCTAGCTTTAATGCAACTTCACTGTGATTTCTCTGTATTTTCAAACAATTTAGTTTTCTGTGATCATTAAAGCCATCATTTCTTTGCCCCCAAAGGAATTTGTAAATGCTAATTAACACACTCTAACACCAGGACTTGCTACTCAAGTTATTGTATTCTTCCCATTCTCTTCCAAAGGCATGTAGGTATACTTCAGTTATTTAAAAGACTTGTCTCAGGTGCTCTCACATTATTCAGTGTAAAATGTGAGAATGGCAGAAGTTTCACACTGATATACTTTTGCAGAACTGACATTTGTGAAACTGTATTTATATGTTCTCTGTATTCTCCTGTCCTATTAGTGCTAAAAAGGTGCAGGGGATCCTTTGTACTATTCCTATCATAAGTTATTCCCAGGCTAATTTCTGATTTCAGGAAAAAAAAAGAAGGTATAAGCTGAGACTGTCAGATCCTCAATGAGAGCATATACATGGGATATAAATGTACCTCAAAAAGAGAACTTTAAATTCTTTCACTGTCTCCTGAGGAACCTGAAACTTATTTTACCAATACCAATATTACTTTTTTCCTAATTATCAGTATTGAAATAGTAAACTGAAATAGAAACTCCGTAATATAATATATTCAGTATAAAAAAATGTACAAAATAAAATTAAATGTAGAAAATCAAATGCAGTCTTTACATTGCTAATAAGATTCTGGACCTGGAATTCCCTCATCCTTGAGTTCATCATACACAATTTATCCTGAGAATGCTGCAGTCTCTCAGGTCTGATGACCTGCTTCACTTACAGAAATACTGACTTTTCCAGTGTTCCAAATAAATATGGCTCTAAATATAATTAAGAGTATGTGGCTGTTATGTAAGAAGACACAATCCATACTAATTCATTCATGTTCAAATTCGAACTCCAACACATGTCTAACAATGGGCAGCACAAAACTTGGTGTCTGTCCCTGACGCCGATTGTTACTCCTGGCATAATTAAGCTTGCCTCCAGTAATTAATCACCTTGACTGCCAACAAATAGTGTATTTATCTTCATTAGCTGCCTGCATGGGAGCCTTTCCTTTCTGCCTTGGAGCTCCAAACATGGAAGGGACATGGATTCCCTGGAAGAAATGTGGATTCCATGGAAGGGACTGGATTCAAGGATTGCCTGGAAGAAATGTGGATTCCAGGGAAGAGTCTGGGATTCCATGGAAGAGACTGGGATTCCATGGAAGGGACATGGATTCCATGGAAGAGACTTGGATTCCATGGAAGGGACTGGGATTCCATGGAATGGACTGGGATTCTATGGAAGGGAGGTGAATTCCATGGGAGGACATGGATTCCATGGAAGAGACTTGGATTCCATGGAAGGGAGGTGATTTCCATGGAAGGGACTGGGATTCCATGGAATAGACTGGGATTCCATGAAAGGGAGGTGAATTCCATGGGAGGACATGGATTCCATGGAAGGGATGTGGATTCCATGGGAGGACATGGATTCCATGGAAGGGAGGTGAATTCCATGGTAGGACATGGATTCCATGGGAGGACATGGATTCCATGGAAGGGACTGGGATTCAATGGAATAGACTGGGATTCCATGGAAGGGAGGTGAATTCCATGGAAGGGACATGGATTCCATGGGACAGAGGTGAGTTCTATGGGAGGACATGGATTCCATGGAATGGAGGTGAGTTCTATGGGAGGACATGGATTCCATGGAAGGGAGGTTAATGCCATGGAAGAGACGTGGATTCCATGGAAAGGACTGGGATTCCATGGAAGGGAGGTGAGTTCTATGGGAGGACATGGATTCCATGGAAGGGAGGTTAATGCCATGGAAGGGACATGGATTCCATGGAAAGGACTGGGATTCCATGGAAGGGACTGGGCTTCCATGGAAGGGACTGGGATTCAGCCATCCCAGGGACAGGCGCAGGCACTGCCCCTTTGGGGAGGGGGGACCAAAGGCAGCCCCAGCTGGGAAGGGCTGGGCTGGCACTGTGTGCATTAAGAGTGACTCCACAGCCACAGGAAACCCAAGCCTGTTTAAGACTATGATTTTGCATTTTCAGCTTCCTCATATATTTTAATGAAAGACAAACAGAATTATGGACAGTGCAAATTATTTTTCGCAAGTGAGAAAGAAAAGAGAGGATGCTAGACTAATTTATTTGCTTTTGTTTGCATCTCTTTTTCCATGATTATCTTAACAAATGAGTTTACTAGCAGGAATGTTTGGTAAAATAATGAAGCAAATATTGTTAAATATTGTGATTATTCATAGCAGAACCTATAAGTCATGTTTCTCCAATTGGAAAAGAGAAATATGTTGCACAACCTACATACCCATTCAAAAAGAGCTTGAATATTCAAAAAGCTCTGCTTATGAATGAATTACGTAAAAAATTATGCATAGATATTATTCAGCAAACAGTTTGAACATATACATCAGAAAAACTAGTTTGTTTGGGAAACTTGCAAACACATAATGGAGCAAAGAAATTATTCATTATGAATTATTTGCACAGCATCTGTCTTACTTTCTCATGTTAATTGCCTCTGCTAAACCACATTTTCACCCCCTCAGTATGTAAATTTAAATGATTTTGCATATTCTCTGAATATCCAGTAAATGCAAGTTTCATTACCTTACTGCTTACATATTTTTCTCTCTAATTGTACTGGTGTTTATATAATTTTAAAATTTGACCTATCAGCTTCCTGTAGATTGTAACCTTTTCCACTGGATTCTGATTATTGCCTAAAAAGAAAAAAAAACATAAAAAATTAAACCCATGCACATTGTCTGCATTTGTGAAAGATCTCGTAAGGTATGTGTTAATTCCCACTGTATTTATAAAAGCTAGGTCTTGTTTTTAATCACAATGCTTTAACTGTAATTATTATAAATGTAGGACATGACCCACAATTGATTGGAATTAACAGAGATAATTTTACTGACTTCTCAGAGCCTAGAGCAGACCTTCTCCTACAGGAACTGGGTGATGTGTCATCACATCCTTTTGTGCTTCCCAAGATGTACCACTCTTGACTAGAATTATTTGTTCTACAAATACAAGCTTATACATCAGGCAGTCTTCCTGTAAAAATATATTTTTTCCTCCTGAATTTTGTGAAATTTGAGTTCTTAGACCACTGACTCATGTTGTCTCTCTAAGAAACCATAAGAAGAAAATGTGCACATTATCCTGTCTTTTCTTTATCATCGCTTCATACCACCAGCAGAAATAAGTGTCTTGTCCAAAGCTGTCTGGTCTTAGAAAATAAATGCAAGTTTAATCTTTCAGGCCTGTGAACAGAAACAACCCCCTGGCAAAACCTGTCCCCCTGGATCACAGAGAATGGGCCAGCCAAGAGAAACTTCAGGAATGTCTCTCCCTCATCAGCACACACTTGGTTAGAGACCTGCAGAAAGCACTCAGAAAGTGTCAGTGCTGTGGTTAGAAGCCAAGCTCTTTGAGAAATTAAAATACACCTTTTTTCTAACAACATAAAATCTTCTGTTTAGGATTCCATCCTCAATGTACCACAAAATACGTAACCCCTGAAATTATTCTTTGTGTCTGTTTTATACTGAGGTTACACAACACTGTGTTAACATCTGTAGAACTAAACATCCTTATTCATTTATTTGCTGTGGGCAGAAACCTGGCTGAATGCTCACAGGAAGTGTTTTGCAATGGCCATTAGTCCTTTCCCAAGGCACAGGAGGCAGATGTTACTGTTTGCGCATCGCTACTAAAAACTCAAGTTTTCCAGCATCCTCATGGATTACAACAGGTGAAAGAAATTGGGATATGGTGTTATGATACAGTATTTCTGCATCAATATAAAATTTCAGTAACTTTTGCTCTACAGGTATTTGTGGGTCACAACAGAACTTCTGTCATGAGAAGTTCCTAGAGCACCACAGAGACCTCAGTAGTATTTTCTGCTGCTGATCCATCCTCCCTTCTGTGCTGTAATGCACCAGGCCTGGCTGTCAGATCATATCTGAAATGAGCAGCACCAATAAAATTTTGGGCCTAATCTTCAGCAGCTCGTTTTTTTGTAATATACCTTTAGGCTACTAAACACATCTATAGGTTTCTCCTCAGGACAGGATGTGTTGTCCTGTATGCTTTAGCAGTTCAGTGAGCTGAGCTGATTCAAATGAGCCTTGAAATGTTAAATACAACTTGTAATTTCAAACGCTCTCATATCAAATAATTTTCTTCCTGTGGATCCTAGGGAGATTAAGGGCTCATGCAGTGACTGAAATGTCCACTACTTACATCAAATATCTCAGCCCTGGCTGTATCATTATCTGCTCACTGGAGGAATGGCTGGGAAATAAAACTGCAGTACTTCTGACTTTACTTGTAAATCAAGCATAAGGAGCATCTATTGGGTCCATATGGCAACAAGTGAACATGAAATATTGAGTAACTGGGTTACAGTGTGACCAAAGCCTCCATGTACAACCTTGAGGTGATGTTTTCTTTGTAACTGGTGTAGAAATTAATTTTTGAGTAAAAGCACAAACTAAATGCAATATGGCTGCACTTCAAATTTTCCTTCCGCCTGCTTATCTCAAAGCCCAGAGAAAGAAGCTGTCTCTGCTTTATTGTTTTTCTGGTTTTGCTTTCGTATCTTGCAGCAGTTTCTGTTTACAGCTTGCTTACCTTCCTTCCCTTCCCAGACGAATTAAAATGAAGTCTGGCTTGAATCATCCAAAATGCCTCCACCCAAACCACTCCTGTGTGTTCACAATTGAGGAGTGGGAGATATTAAGATATTTACTGCTTCTTTTCCCCCTTTGCTCTGCAGATGCAGAAGAGAATTTGGAGAAGGGTGCTGGTTCTCCTTGAGCTCCTGGGCCTGCTCTGTTTGCCAGCGCTGCCCTTGTGTCCTTGTGCTGAGCCCTAATTCTGGCACGTTCTTACTGACACACATTTGGTGCTATAATTAACTTAATTATCATATCATACAGCAGCGGTATGATTTCCATCTATGCACTTCATGGTAGCTTTATAAAAACCAAATATTTTGAAAGGTAATTAGTAAGTAACTCAGTGTGAAAACTGGGAGGTTGTGTTTTCTAGGACTGGCATGCTCATTGTAAATGCAGTCACACATGGGATCAAATGGTTCTGGAGATGCTGTTTGAAAAAGTCTGAGAATGACAATAGATTACAAGTGGGCAGACCTCAGTGTTGCCAACAATTAAAAAAATATATTAGCCCATAGAAAATAACCTTTTCTAAATCACAATTATTTCAGGATCCTAGTTTCAGGAGAAAATGTGGAGTCTTGAGAGGGCTATGGAACAACTGTTAACTGCATAATGACAGTCACAGCATACAGAAATGAGTAGGGAGTACTTTCATGGAAAGCATATTGTCATCTTCCTTGCATTGAAAGTCAAAGGCAATTAAAACATAATTTAATTAGAGAATATCTTATCAGCTGTAAAAAGTAAAATTGATTGATATGCAGTGTAAGAATGACT
This sequence comes from Sialia sialis, assembly GCA_009812075.1. NCBI lineage: Eukaryota > Metazoa > Chordata > Aves > Passeriformes > Turdidae > Sialia > Sialia sialis. Next base: position 2,755,417 of record VRYO01000617.1, on the reverse strand, counting down.
TGGCTGCTGCTATTTGTAAAGTGATGCTGAGGCTGACAAATTAGTCACTTGGTTTTTTTATTTGATAATTTCATGTATTTTTATATTTTCTTTCACCACTGAAAGCATTTAATTAGCTAATGTTTGATTGCTCATTGTTTAGAAATGGAAAATGTTACAACTGTATTGTGATTTGAGGAGTTGTTGGCCTTGAGATTAAGCATCTTGCATGACTACATCCTGCTCTCTCATTACTAAAAATATTTATCTGATAATAGGATTTTTCCTATGATTATTTTTGTCTGTGTTACCCTCCAATAGGATGTTTTAGTCTCCAGCTTAAACATCACATGAAGCTGGAAACAGGTCAGCGTAGCTCAGAGCAGCTCCAAATCAGTGAGCAATCTCCTCATTTGGAAGAATCTGTATCACTTACCCAAGGGCTGAATTTGGCCATGCAAGGAGGAGCCAATCAGGAGGGATGAACACTGACAAACCAGCAAACCTATTTCTATTTTTAAGAAACTACAAAACAAAAGGGATACCAAATTTATTTATTTTTTTCTTAAAACATCTCTCTTACATTCATTAAACCAGAAATTTGTTCTCAGTCATTACTTCAGTAAAGTGTTGCAGAGTGGTTTGAGTTAATAAATATTAACAAAATATCCAGGTGTCTGTTCTTTTCTGTTAGTTTTATTCTTTAGGAGAGGGAGAGTTGATGACATGGCTTCATGGGTTTTTGGCTATTTCTAGTATTTCTGTTCTGCTAAGAGAATATAAGAAGATTAATGTCCGTATAGATTCCAAATTAATGCATTACTTGCCTTAGAATGAATGCTTCTACAAGAAAATCCTAGGACACTTTAAAAGGACTAGTAAATAAATTAATGAAATAAATAAATTAAATTAAATTAAATTAATAATTTAAATTAATTTAAATTAAAAAACATTTGACTAAATACAGATGCCAGTGCTTTAGGGATAGGATTCCTGACCTTTAATGTCTCTGTCCATGGAACTTCCACTGCATTTGTAGAGATTAACTGGGTAAAGTAAGAGATTAATCTTTGCTTAGCTAAAATAATATCTTCAAGGTGGATTTTTTGTTTGTTTGGGTTTTTTTTGGGGGTTTTTTTGTGTGTGTGTGTGTGTTTTAGTGCTGTTTTTTTTTTGTTTTTATTTTTTAAGATTTCAGATCAGTTTGGGTTTTATGCTAGATATAAATCTATTCTTTTTGGGTCTACCAAAATCTTTTTGGAGTGTGGCAGCTGTGGCTTTTCCCTGCCATATAGAAGCATCTATTCCTGTGAAGCCCAGTTTTCTATGTAGGCTAACTTCTTTCAAAGTGGAGACCCATAACAATTGAATATGATTAATAAGGTAATTTCTGCTTTGCTCAAGGAAAAGTTATCAATGCACTCATACACCTTTTTATACTAGAATCAATTTCAGAGGATAGTTTTTCATATTAAGTAGGTTATGAATAAGAATGGTCTAATTTAGTGCAAGAAAATATACAGAATTCTGTATAAATATTCTAACAGTCTGAGAAGGGAAAATAATTTGAAGAAGTAACTCATTAGGTCTGACTTCACAGTGATACATTTAACTAAAAAAAGATAACTAAATCAATTAGTTGTTTCTCAGATTCTTGGAGACAACTGCTCTCAGGTATATCAGTGTTATATATATAGGCATAAAAGATATATAATATATATCATAATAATGCAATTGCTTCTATGTGAACTGGTATTTAGGAGATGGTTGAAAATTATTATTTCATTTGAAAAATCACACAAAAAACTGTACAAAACCAGCACCATGTTACTGGAGACTCATCAGTACGCTGCTAGAAATCTGTATTAACTATATAGTCTACTGTGGTTGAAGATGTCCCTGCTCAGGGCAGGGGATTGGCCTAGACAACCTTTAAAGTCTCTTCCCACTCAAACTATGTGATGATTCTGGGATTCTCTGAGCTAGTACTGGAGATTAATTTAAAGGTTTTGCACTAAATCACTGAAAAAGCCTTTAGCTGCATCCGAAAGGATATTTCATGAAAATCCATGCAGTTATTAGGTCAAAATAATAAAAAAAAATAAACCAGGAATTTGTTATTTCACCAACTAAAAGTACAATAATGTCACACATATAAGGCGCACCCTTTTGACTAAAATTTTGATCGAAACTGGGAAGTGCGCCTTATAGGCTGGTGCGCCTTATGTATGGACAAAGTTGGGAATATTGCCAACCCGGAAGTGTGAGCCTGTCCAGCCTCGAACCAAGCCCAGCTGAGCTGAGCCAGTAAAACGTGCAATTCTGTTACTAATTCATTACTTTGTTGCTCGCAGATCCTCCCTGAAAAAAAAAGAGTGTGCCTTATAGTCCTGTGCTCCTTATATATGGACAAAGTATGGAAAGTTGCCAACAACCCGGAAGCACGCCTTATACTCCGGTGCGCCTTATAGGCGTGAAATTGCTGTAATCAGCAAGTGACAGCTACACAACATAATAAAATGCCTCTCATTTTTGCTGCTCATTATAAACATCTCTGTACTCCACATACTTTGTACTGTGAATTTATTAAAAATACCTGAAAGCAGTAGGTTTGCCAAAAAGGCATGATCACCTTTAAATAAGCAACAAAACAACTTCTCAGAAGTGATGGCAGGCACGAACAGTGTTCACAAACTGTTAGCTCCCTTCCAATTAATTTTACAAGATGCTTAAAGCTCTCATGCTCATCTGTGGAGATAAAACCTTCCCCAGCCATTCTTTTCCTGATTGCTGTTGAAAATACTGTACCACTGTAGAATGAGGGAGTAAAAAATTCAGGGAAAAAATGCCTGTTTGTGGGATTAATTTTGTGCTTTCAGTGTATTTCACACAACTGGGGCTGGGCTCTGCCACTTCATCCACAAACGTCCTCCCCACAGGTGCTCACACCAGTGGGCTCAAGTGTCTACAGGAACACAAACTGTACTGTGAGGAAACGAGTGAGACTCCTAATTTAAAAGATCACTGTATTTTTGAGTCTTCATTACCTTTACAGGGAGTTGAGAGCAGCTCTAAGCCAGCCAGCAAGATAAAAGCCTCCTCTCTTCAATTACAAGGAGATCTTTAAGAGGGATATCTGCTTTTGCTTTATTGTTTTGCGGGTTTTTTATGGGGAAGATAAGGAATATCTTAAGGAACATATTACAGGAATCAAATTTACTGAAATAGTTTAACTTTATATATTGATAAACAAAAATATTTTTATTTAGCCTAAAATTTCCCCTGGAGGGGAAAAGCAGATATGATGTATGTGATGTAAAGACATTTCTCCTAAATACATATAAAAGAAGAGTTCACTACAGACAAACAATAAATTCTGGAAATGTAATTCTCTAACAGCCTGGAGGAGATGGCTGTTTTAAACAAAACAGAGTGTTTTAATGAGCCAGTGTGCATCTGGGAGGCTGAAGAATGCTGGCAATGTCCACCTCGGTAGCAACAACCACACAGTCCAAATCTCTGTTTGCCCAAATCTCCCTTTCCTGTTTAAAAATCCTTCTCAAATCATCTGATGCTAGCAGGAGCCTGTCAGATGTTGTTATGAATTACATAAGCTAAAGAAAAGAGATTGGGAGGAAGGTTCTGCATGGTGACAGAATGTGTTTTGAGTATATAATATTTCTTTTGAAAATTGCAGAACCGTTGAGTTTTTACTAATGTGACCAAATTTCTTAAAAAATGGTTAATACTTCCTAAAGTAAAGCTTCAAATAAGAACTAGGGCAGGCAGTAATATATTTTGATGCATATTTCACTCAGAGGAATCCCAAAGCCTGACACAAACACTGACCTGCTGTAGACTCGAGGATAATCACTGCTACTAAAAGGAACTTAGGGCCACCATGGCAGGTTTCTAATAGAGTACAAGAAAGCCTCAAAAGTTCTTTTAGGTGATGGCAGACCTGACTAAAATGGTAATGGATTTTTGGCCAAGAAACTCAATATAAAGGCAAATAGAGAAGAGCTGTGTTATTCAAACATAAGTTATTGGGCTCAGTACAGAGTAAATGGATGAAATGACAGGATATGCTGGAGAGAAGGTCAGGTTACACAGTGTAATGATCCCCTTTGGCCCTCAGCAGGTGATGCTGTGAAACCCTGCTCCTGCTGCACTCTGTAATTCCTGTACCACTATTGATTTATTTGTGAGAGACCCTACACGGTAATGATACCTGTGCACGATTACTGACAGCGTTTGGCCATGAGTGGTGTCAGGACAAACGTGTTTAAGTAGAATTATGACTTGCATGTTTTTAATTTCACAGTGAGATCAAGGCCTCGGGAGGAGAACAGGTATATTAATTTCCTAATAGGATAAAGTGAATTTCCTTCAGTTTCCCACCATTGGTATTACCAGCACAGCTTCACTGTAGCAATAAAAGAGCTGGAACAGAAAAGTCCCAGGAGCTGTAAGTGTAACACCAAAAACCAGTGTTTTTTTCAGAGACCTCCAAGTGGCACTGTGCAGTATGCCAACATTCACATGGCAGCTCTCACCAAGGAGGGACTGCTGATGTCACTGGGAATTTCAATAAGAAGTCCATTAATCTGTTGACTCATGATGATTTACAGATGATCTCATTGCAAGTCAAATTTTTACAAAGAAATCAAGCAGAGTCATAAAGTAAAACCATAGTTCAGAGCTCACCTGTTTCTGACCCTGATTCCTGACTCTGTAAAATGGACATTTTATTGTGTACGTCATAAAATGATGCAGTTGGCTTTTTGCTTTCAAGCAACATTAAGAAAAAATGAAAACTAGTAAATTACAATATAAATATCCTGGAGACCTAACTATAAAGTATTGCAGCCTAGCAGAGCCTACTGTTCCACATTTTATTTTATATAAAATGCACATTATAAATCTGGTGTTTAAAGAAATCTGTTTCATACAAACTTGTAAATAAAATATTAATTTTTGATAATAACACAATGCAACCAAAAATCCATTTGAATATACAGAAAGAAAAATCTTTATATTACATATATCCTTGTGCTCTTACAAATATTTTTCATGTTGAGTTTTGACAGCTTTTCCCCATTATCCAATCTTCAAAACAAAATCCTGAAAGATACCTGAAGATGTTCACCAGTATACAATAGTTATTTGTATAACATTTCTTATTTTTTTTCTATAATTAAACACAGTACAATGATATTTGGGGGGGGCGGGAGGGGTGGGGGGGAACTTTCAGATATATTCCAGAAAGCATACCAACCCCTTACTAAAAGAAAGTCAGGAAAACTGGTCTTACTTTCCCAAGACTTATGGTCTCCTATAAGAAATATCCATGTTCAATTGCATTAATATCATTATTTGAGCCAGAAACACTGCTTTAGCAAGCAATCTGTCCATATTTGCCAACACCCCATAAAGGGGATTTTGGTTAAAAGAAAGTGTTTGCCATACTTTTTTTATTGCTACTCTAACAGTTTCTGGTTTATCATTCTTGAAAAGGTATTTGCTTTGCTTAGTGTTCGCCTATTTGCTGTTCATTAGTCAAAGCAAATAACAAATTGGAGTCGTGATAATGTCAAAGCTGGCTGACAGGATAAGTAAAATTATATAAATGACCACTGAGGCATGAATTGTAAATAACTATCAAACATAAATACACAGTTAACATATGAATATAGGTTACCTTTGTGTCAAAATGCACCAAAAGACTCACAGAAAAGACTCAGTGAAACCAAAATCCAGGGAATTTTAGAAGTTTACCAATATGTTACCCCAACAAAAAGTATAATTTTAAAAACAGTTATTTTCTGTTGGCATGTTCTACATAACACCATGTAACAGTAAAAACAACTCAAATATACTAAAGTTTAGTGAATGGACTAAACAGTGTTTCCGAATGGCTGGTCAATAGCCTGTCATTCTGTTTATTTGGCATTTCCAAAGGATTGCTCAGGTAATTTATTGATATGTTGAAAGTTGCATGTGGCAACCATTTGACTGGATAAAATCCTATAGATTAAAAACCATACAGGTTAGGCACTTACAGGTTTAGTTTCACAGTTTAATAAGTCTTTGCACTATACTAGCAATGAAAATAGGCAAGGTTGCTTGCTTCTGAAATAGTTGCTTCAGTTACACCAGCAAACCTTTGTTTAAGAAGTAGAGGAGTGTGCCAGAGGTTTTAGAGAAGCCCAGACAAATATCATCTGTATCCCTCCCCTTGTCCACTGATGCACTCACTCTCAGGACTGTTCTGAACTTCTTGAAGGGTTAATTAATTTTGAATTTTGACATCTTACCATGTATTTCTGCCTTTCAGTCAGTAGATGAAAGGACAGGAGCGCAGTGCCTGCACAGACCTGTCCTGCTCTCTCAGGCACCAGTGAGCACTTCAGGGATGCTCTCACACCACCAGTCCTGCCCTCTGGAGGTTCTGTCTGTGCTGTGGGTTTCTAAAGCAAGAATCTTGCTCCTGATTTGGAGCACTGCTGTCTTCCAGCACGTTCAGCTGGGCCTGTAGAACTTCATGGCTGGAACTTGTGAAAGCACAGGAGGATAACTAGAGGGGAGGGCAAAAATGAAAAGCATGTCTGGTACCCTGAAGCATCCTTTGCCACTGCTGGCACACTCTATAGGCTATTTCTTCTTGAAGTCTAGCACCAGGAGGATTTTCATTGCAAGATTTTCCAGGAATGTTATTCATAGATAGTAGATACTTCACTGAATTTCATCTTAACAAGCTAAGATGTTAAATAAAGTACTGAAAATCTTAATCAAAGTTCTGAGTATCAACAAGAAGCAAAGTAGCTGATAGATTAGCTGCTGAACAAAAGTTTTCTATGATTAATTATGTTATAGTGAACTAATTTAGTTTCCTCGATCTGCAACTTCAAATATCTATACTAATTAGTTGCCAACCTACAATATAATAAATGAGATAATGAAATAAAGATGTTTTAAAGATCCATTTCTATTACATGCACAATTTGAAGGATGTTAACAGACAAGATGAATTCTGATTATTTTTTCTTAAGGATATATTAGCATATCATTATGTACATGGACGCCAAATAATCACTTTCTCACAAGAACAATGCTCAATTACTAAATCCACAGCAATTTTAAAAACAATAAAATACTACACATTAGATGCAGGCTGGCATGGGTTAAATTTGCAGAGACATCACACCTTTCTCCATCACATTTGCACCTGCTCATGTGATGCACAGTTTTGCTTTGGTGGAAAATTCCTTTGGGTCTTCTTGGTGTAAAGCTGTTGGTGCTCGCAGCAAAAATTGCAGAGGAAGTGGTGAACAGAGAATGTTTTCACTTGGTTGTTAAACCAGAGAAATATCCATGGCATTTTTCACAGTTCATGAAAGGGACCATCAATTTCTGTTAGCTTTGTTCAATTTGGGAACAAGTCATACAAGCTTATATATTTTCTTCTGTGAATTTTGTTGGGGTAAAAAAAAAAGTTATTTTTTGAATTTGTTTTAGAAAACTGAGCTTTTAGGTTCCAAATTTAGACTGAAGGAATTGTAGTATTCCCCCTGGAAGCTGCAAAACTCTTAAGGAGCCTTAGACTGAGGCAGTATTATTTATTTTCCTGCAAGCAGTGATGACAGTCACGAGCAGTGTGGCTTTTCTTATATATCAACCTTGCATGTTCTCCTGTCAGCTTTGCAGTTTGTCATCCACAGCTTTGCCTCCAAATAGCATGAACTTTGAGGACAAGCAAGCTGAAATGAAAGACTCACTGCCTCCTACAGAGAAGAAGCAAGGCCACCAAGGAATAGCAGAATATCTGTTTATTCCACTTTATGTAGCCTAAACTGTGGAAAAATATTTCATTACTAGTAGAAACATGATACAATTCTGTTAATAGCAGTATAATTTGTTGTTACTATTTGGAGTGAATCTGTGAGTAATCTAGCTCCTACAACAGATGAAATAATAAAAGAAATTGCTAAATGCAAAATCTGATATACAAAAGCAAAGAATGAGCTGGAACAGCTGCAATAGCTTATTACAAATACTTGTCAGAATTGTTCAGCTCGAGCAGAGTTTGCCAGCTGGAGTGCAGTTGTTCTGAGAGGGAGGTGAGCTATCCTTCCTCTCCACGTGGAGAAACAGTGCAGTGAAGTGAGCAGAAACACACAAAGTGCCCTGGATTTCACTGCAGTGTTTTACTGCTGGAATGATTCTTGGAGACAGAAATGTTCCACCACTTCAGGCAGTGCTGCTAGAGCAGTGCCTGGCCAGGCTGCAGCACACAGGTGAAGTTCAGGGTTCTATCACTGCAATCCTTCCATGAACTTTATCAGTTGTTGGAGTTGTTTTCCCTTCTTCAGGCACAAGCTGCAGATGTGTGATCAGTGCTACTCTGTGGGTTAAACCTGCAGAATTTTCTCCTCATTTTGCCAGGGATTTTGTGGCTGGGAATTGTACCTGCCCTGAGCAGCTGCATTTTTGACAAGACACATCCCATTACATCCCATTTACAACTTACCCTGTCAGGTTAGCATGAAGAACATGAGTTTGAGAACAAGGTGATAAAGATTCGTATCATGTGAAATGGAAAGGAGATACAAACATCCACCAATGTTTAAAATAAGTGCAAAAGGGGTTTTTCATAATTAAAACTGACATGCACGGAGTTTACTAGTCTGAAGTTCTACAGCATGTCAGCATTATGTTAGAATAACCTTAAATATGCTGGAAGCACAGCATGAGACTAAGTTCACACAGACTTGCAGTTATACTGGTCAAACAGCACTAATCAAACTGTTTTATTTGATGTTTGATCTAAAGCCCATGAGAGTCTAGCTACTGTATTCAGTGGGCATGGAGTTCAACCCTTGATGAAACAGTACTTGATCCTTTTAGAATTCCATTACTTATGTTACCTGCTGAACATTTTATTTCTTAGATAATTCTTTACAAGTAACTACCAACAGGTAGAACACTTAAAAAACTCAGACCACTTATTCTTGCAGTTTTCCTTTTCAACTCGTTCAAATCCTGTTTATTACTGCCTCCTTGCTTCCCCATTATCTGGGGAAAAAGGAGGATTTCAGTAACAACAAACATTTAGATACCACTGAAAGACTTCTGCATGCTCTTATGTTCATTTTAGAAATGCTATTTTAGTCACTGGTGTTTTATTAAATTAACTGCTGCAGTGTGGCCCAGAACTGGACACAGTGCTCCAGATACCACAAGGATAACATGTACTCTCAATAATACATAAACCATACTGTTACTGAATTACAAGAAATTATAACTAAAAAAAAAAAAAAAAGGAAAATTGGAGTCAAATGTTTGTACAACCAGACACAAGGGGAATGAGATTTCAGGTGCATAACTGAGTAGATGAATACAGAGACATTTTTGCATGCTAAACAATAGAATAGTAAGCATGTCTGTGGTGGAGAGGATGAACCATGGCAAAACATCCATTAATAAGTATTTTCTTTGGCAAATGCCTAATTATTCAGCAGAGTAATTTAATGTTCCATATTAAGCTAAGAGGAATACAAATTAAAATACCCAGATCAATGGGTTCTGCTTAGTATTCCCTGCTCACTTCCACCAAAACATTCACAAGCCTCAGCAGAGAATTTTCCTAAAATCAGCTAGTAATGTTTTGTACCCAGCACATGAGCCCTTATATCCCTAAAGCTGATTTTGCTACCAAACCACAACACAGTCTTTCTATCCTTCTGTTAAGAATCTCTTCTGTCCATGTTCTTTACCTCTTACATATGCCAAAATGTAACTCAAAGCTAAAGAATTAAAATAACACAGTTCAGGGCAAAGCTAAAAAACATACTTTTTTTCATTATGTCTTTATTAAAAACACCCAGATAAAGCCAATGAGAAGTGCATATATTCCAGGTAAAATAGGAGGCTTGAATAGGAAGCCCATGGAAACACTTGAAAAGCAGCTGATCACAGCCATAAAACCAGAGAAAAACACTTCCAGGCAAAGCAGCAAGCTGCTCCCTGTAAGGGAGAGAGTGATCTACTCAATGAACAGCACCTGAAAGGACCCACTGTGTAGAAAACTGCCTTGCAGAATAGTTAAATGACAAGTCTGTAAAGCTTGACCCAATATATATATATAAACAAATAAATACCTCAAAAGCTAGTGGTCCTTAATGCTGGATGCCAATAGGATGAAATCAAGCAAAGGAAAAGGATGAAACAAGGGTCAATGACAAATTATTTAATGGTATTATTTTGGAAAATAAAGACAAGGAGGATTTAGCCACACTAGAAGATTCTTACTGATTAACAGTAAATTGGTAACTGCAGTAGCTTGGAAATTAACAGCATGGAATAATGATGAACTTAAAAAGTAAGTAGCTGGACTTCTTACAAGGTATGCTATTTCTTTTTTATATCACAGTGAAATGGAGAGGGTAAAAATGTTCCTGTCTTAAAAAGTAAGACAAGCAACATCTGCATCAATATCAGATAACCAACAAACAGAGCACTTGAAGGATATATATTCATCAAACACCAAAACAATGCTATGAGAGGGTCAGACATCTTTAATCTCCAATTTACTCTATGAAATGAAGAAGCATTCAATTGGAACATGTAGAGATCACTTTCCACATACTCTAACACATCACGTGCCAGTGGAATTAGCTATTAATTTGCCCTAGAAAAATAGAATGTGGGTTTAAAATTGCACAATATCTACATTTACATCCTAATCTTTTTTCTTTTTTTTCCTAAGATCTGCTTCTGCTTAAGTACTCTAGAAAATGGATCTCAATGACTGTATGATTTTGACCACAACTGAGATTATTTGGCAATACCACCCCTATCATAGGACAAGGACCAGGGAGGGTTATTAGAAGCCACACTTTTATCATAAGCTTTTTCTGGTTTTTGTGTGAGTCTATAACAGAGTTTTCATGTGTTTATCAAAACAATGCAACAACACCACCTTTCAGCACTTCCTTTCGTTGTGGAATCTGATAATACTTCACATACTTTGAGGCAGTGTGTGCAACAGTGCTTTCTGCCTAAAGGCTGGATTCAGGAAAGCACTTCCACCTGATTTTTAAGGATCTCACTAGACAGCAGGGCAGAAGTTACACTGGGGCCAGGTTTGGGCATGTTTAATTTGATCCTCAGTGTGCTTTTGGCCCAAGTCAGCAGCTCGCAGGCAGCCCTGCACACAGGGAAGGGTACAGCCCCGGCACAGACAGTTCCCAGCCTGCCTGGTTTGGCTCTGAGGAAATCTATCCAGAGCCTGAGAATGGGGCCATGCCAGGCTCATGCCACCTCCTTCCCCATACAGATCCCTCTCCCCATGTACTGCATTTCTACCCAGTAGCCATTTAGCACAAAGCACAGACCCAGTGCAGAGACACAAAAGCTGAAAGGAAAGGCGTCCTGTGCTTCCATGATACTTCTGATAACCTTTCTCACCTGTGGAATTTCCCACCTTGAATGCCCCTTCTGCATCATGGCAGAACTGCAGCTGGAGTGTGACAGAAACTTGAGTGAAAAAACCATGAACTCAGGCTCTCCATTTCCTAGGAGAAAGCTCTGGTTTTAACAGGTGAAGGTATTGTTGTAGTCATGATAAATTAATCTGCAAAACCTGCAGGAGAGTTATTACCTTTCTAAGGCTAACTGAAGCAGTGACACCAAAGCCCCTGTTTTCAGGTCTGGGGATTTGCTGGTAGGCAGGATAGACAGTGGTACCATTGCCTTCCAGTGGGCTCCAAATGGATGTGGGATGTCAGAGCCTCCAGCAAAGGCAGGGCTGGGAAGGGAGACAGATCGGCCCCAAATCATAATGCCATTCCCCCTTCCAAGTCATCGTACACCAGCATCTCTAATCACCTCCAGACAAGTGATGAGCATGCATTAAGCACACCTATGCAGACTGTGTTAATTATTATTACACATCACACTGCACGGCTACATGAGATACATGGATTCATGCATGGCAAAGCTCCACGTCAAGACACAAACATTCATTTGACAGTTGCAAGGTTTTGGGTTTGCTATCATGTTTGTTTTTAGTTTTTTAAAAACTTTTTAAATGTTTGAGGTAAGGGCAATTTAAATACAATTTTTTAACACTACGGCATGCTACCTTAACAAGCCTGGGAATATACAGCTCTGTCCAAGGGACTCTCTCCAGCCCATTATTAGGGTAGAAAGACACACTTCCATCTGGCCAAAACCCATCTGGGAGCTGGGAAGATGAACCTGCAGAAAGAGGAGCTTTGCCCAGGCAGGTTCCATGTGTGGAGACCAGCCCCGAGCTCCCAGCAGCTCAGCCCTGTCACTGCTGCCTTTGGGGCACTTTGCTGCTGTCACTCAGGTCCCAGCAGGTACCAGGGGGCAGAACACATCCCTTAGAAAGGAGGAGAGGCAGAAACAACTGACACAACCTGCGAAGTTTTGCACAGCCCGAGCGTGGCTTTTTGAGAAAGCGTTTTTGATTTATATTGCTGTACTTCTTACGAGTTCATTACTGAATGTAACGCTTAGATTCTATTTTTTGATATGAACAATAACTTATTTCTTAGCCAGTCCCTATTGCAGCCAGTAACTATTGTCTCTTTTGTAAACTGCAGCCCCTCTTGTTGCCAGTAATATGTGATTTGGGGGAATGATTTAAATGACAAAACGCTAACTTGCAACAACAAAAGAAATGACACAATATAAACTAAGCTTTAATAACTAAAAAGATCTTTAATTAAAATTGCTTTCTATTCAGGGGCTACAGTTTTCTTTAACCAGCTGCCCTATGAAAGTTATTACCTAAAATTTTCATTTTCTCAGTACACAGCTGCAGAAAAGATTTTATTCTGGTGAATGAAGGGCTGAACAACAGCAAGGACAAAGCTCACTTAAACTAACAATGCAGCCGTGGCAAAAGTCATAACCTTCTGCTGTCTTAGGGGAAGAACACTTTCTGAATATAATCTCTCTGATTATGCCTAGTATGCAAAATGCAGTTTTATGGCTGCAGCTCAAATAGATTTCAGTATTGCCACTGAATACTAATCACTGATGCAAAAAACGTACAGCTCCCTCAAGGCATTTCAAAAATCTTGATTATTTAATCAGTGCTCTTGATTTATAAGGCGAGCTGGTTGATGACTACCAAAATGTGACACATTGGACACTATCCAGATGGAATGCCAGTTTTCATTTGAGGTTAAAGAGGTAAAACTCTACAAGAGAGGTTTTCCAGTACCCTGGACCAGAGCTAGAGTTATATCAGATGATAAATAAAATTTGGCAGTTTGGCTTGCACATAATATTAAAACAGAAACTTCACTGAATTGTCAGTTGCAAAATGAAGTATTCTACTTTCTTTCTGATTATTCTCCATTTTCACTGTGGACTTTTTATTTATTTCATGTCTTCCATCTTAATGTCCTCTTACATTTTTAAACAGGATCAATTTACCTTTTTACAAATCTGTAAGTGGTGAGTGCTACCTTTTCATAAGCACTGATTTCCCAATCAGCTGGTATGCAAAACTTGAACAGTTCAGTTTCTTTTTCCTGTAACCTCACATATAAATATATGAATTTCAAAATATTTTTGTATCTACATCTCTATATGGAGACATAGGCTTAGGTATAGATAATAATAATTTAAACTCCTGCCTTAAACAGCAATAGAATTCCCAAAAATTTACAAGAAACTGATGCATAATTTATATTCATTTCTGTACAGCTTCACTTCTGAGTTGCTCGGGCTTTTACAGTCCCATGCCCATCTTTAATTGTCATCAATGATTTTCTGTTACAGAGGGATTCCATATGAAATTTCCAATGTTTTTCCTATTAAGATTTCAAGGAGCAGAATGACTTCAGATTGAAAGAGCAAAGAACTAAATTCTTCTTTGGAACTGCATTCCAGGCCTGGCCCCTAGAAGCAAGCGTCACTTTGGGGACATGATTATGTGGATATAGAGGCCAAATGTTCCAAACTCATCTTGAAGGTGTGGCTGTTGCTAGAAGCAGTGACCAGCACTTCCATTCAAAGCAAAGTCATAACTACAGAGAATTATTTTTCCCAAATCCATGTTGGTGCTGCAAGTGGGTAGCAGCAGCAGAGCACCCAGATGTGGCAATGGAGCACCCAGAGGTGGCAGGGATCTCACAGAGGTGGCAGTGGAGCACTCAGAGGTGGCAGTGGAACACCCGGAGGTGGCGGTGGAGCTCACAGAGGTGGCAGTGGAGCTCACAGAGGTGGCAGGGATCTCACAGAGGTGGCAATGGAGCACCCAGAGGTGGCAGGGGAGCACACAGATGTGGCAATGGAGCACCCAGAGGTGGCAGGGATCTCACAGATGTGGCAATGGAGCACACAGAGGTGGCAGTGGAGCACCCAGAGGTGGCAGGGATCTCACAGAGGTGGCAGTGGAGCACCCAGAGGTGGCAGTGGAGCACCCAGAGGTGGCAGGGATCTCAAAGAGGTGGCAGTGGAGCACCCAGAGGTGGCAGTGGGGCACCCAAAGGTGGCAGTGGAGCACTCAGAGGTGGCAGTGGAGCACACAGATATGGCAATGGAGCACTGAGAGGTGGCAATGGAGGACACAGATGTGGCAGTGGTCCCCAGCCCTTGCCAGCAGAGCTGCCTGTCATGGAACCAGCCTGTTCTTTGTATCCTGGCTGGTATTTCTAGCTCAGCTATCAGTGATACAGCCAATAATGAACACAGATAACCCCAGCCATGGGATGTGAGCTACCTACCCCTCAGCAGCACTGGACAGGCACTAACCCACAGGGATCACCCCAGGGAAGTGTGACTTGAAGGTTTAAAGCATCCTCACATCCCAGTGCAACCCTCTCAAACCTTCTAAATCAAAAATGGTTAAAATTGTATTCCAAACGTGGGAATTTTGTGGAAAGTCAAAATATAAATTAGCATTAAAATTATGAGAAGTCATTCTACTGACACACTGAAAATCTACTAATACTCATAAAACATTATTTCCATTCCTCATTTAAAAAAATTTTCTAGAAAATCCATCAGTCTGGATTCCAACAGCACAGCAAAAGGAGTCCCAGGAGGGTGTGTGACTCCTGTGCCCAGCACACCGCCCAGAGCAGACAGACTGCGTGGCAGCTCTGCCCACGTCAGCAGCCCCCGTGCCAAACTGCTCCCCCAGCTCTGACAGGGACACTGTCACCTCCACACGGGCCTTGCATCCAGGTTTTGGCAAAACTACACATTTGCATCCTGTTACAAAGCCAAAACATTTTAGTAACTGCAAGAGTTCACTCATAAAATCTGTATAGTTTGGGTTTGTGCCCTTCATAATTCTTTCTCTGTACATATTGGTTTTTTATCAACCGAAGCTTTTTAAAATAATATCACACTTGATTGGACGTGTGGGTAAGACAATCATGGGGCAGTTCAAATATCTGCATTATTTCATTTTCTGTCAGGAATCCAAAAAATCTGCTCAAAACACAGATAGCTATTTCCCTGTCACCATCCACCTCCTCCGCTGATCTCCTCACCATTTCATCCACACTTCTCTGTGTCAGTATCCCTCAGTGGGGAAGTTTTGCACCTTCTATTTTCAGGGAAGAGCTACAAGCTGCTCTGTGAGGGTGTTTTGGTGGTGGATGAGACAGTTCTGCTGCAGACAGCACTGCTGGGCTCAGGGTACTGCAGGCACAATGCCATAAATACATCACAGGTCCTGCCAGGCCTGGTGCCATGAGGACAGCATGACAAAAACAGCACTGCAGGGGAGGCTGCTGGGCAAATCATAACCCCAAAAGAGATGGGAATCTCTGTTTGCACAAAGCGAATGACACCATTGCTCCTCCAGCCTTGTCCTTCCCCCATGGGCCATGCAGCCTCTTCGTGCAGCCGTGTCAAGGGGTCAAAAAAGCCATTTCATAAAGGGCTCCATAGAAAAGGCCATAAGGAATATTCTGCCACTGCCATTCCTTTCTGTTTCTGCTATTTAAATTGAGGTAAAATTTCAATTCTCCTTTGCTGGATCTAGCTAAGCAAAGTTAGAGCAAAGTTCTCAACCGTGAGAGGGAAGTCCCTCTGCAACACCTCTGGTATAAACCCCAGGACAGTGACCACCACCAACCCCTCTGCACACTGGTACAGTCCCATGTGTCATCAGCTATTTACTCCTGATCCTTCTGCTTCCCTCTCCATTCCTATATGTACCTCTCCACCTCCTCAAACTACTTTTTTCGAAGTAAAAAACACCCTAAAACATCCTTGGCAAAGCATAGCATAAGAATTGCCCACTGGCTGGGGGTTGTAACAGAACATCACAGAAAATTATCTGAATAATTCCATGCACCTGACACCAGCAGAAGGTGATCCATTGATCAGGACAGAGAGATGATGTATTTCAAGAAATTTTGAATTGCTATTTTTAATGTGGCAGTAAGCGTACAGGAATGTTGAAAACGAAATTATTCTTAACTGTTGTTAAGCCAACAACAATGCAAAAATCTATGTTTAAAGAAGAGGTTTTTTTGGTGTTTTGCTGCACCAGACACTGCTGCAGCTGAAACAAGAATCTGGGTTTTTTTCCCAGTTGGCAATGCAACTGTGAGAGGAAAGATTACATAGACTTTCTCTTCTTCAGAGAAGTTTAGTTTAAATACATGCTCGGCATTTCTGACTCTGAACAAAGCACTTGTTACAGAAGCAAAAAGCAATATCCTGAGATTGTGTCACAAAATTCTTCTTCACAAAAATTACCAACAGTAACATCAATAAAGATAAAAGTTGTACCTAAAACCATTATACACATGTAGGATTTTAGTGCAAACACTAGTAAATTCCTATTTCCTATAAATTCCTATTTTCCTATTTTTATGTAGATTCCAATCTAAGTTCCACATGTGAGGGTGTCCTATTTGAAAACAGGTAGCAGGAAAGAGACTACTCCTTTCCATGCACTACTCCTATACATGCACCATATGTCATTAAAATAGAAAGTAGCAATAAATTGACTTTATTAGTGGGAAACCTACAAGTTTTTTAGGACAACAAAAGGGCAATAACATTTCACTCATTGGGAAATGTGAGTGTTTCTGAAAATATACTGCAATATATGTATTAAAAGTAGGGAGAAGTAATCTATCTCCTTCCAGACAGATTATTCTGATTTTCAAGGACAGAGAACTGAGACTTTGTTCCTTCAGTTTACACACACACCTTTGTCAGAAATAATAACCCACTTCAAAGGCAAGAAGTTTCATAGTGCTTAATTATGTGGCCTCTAACATATCATGCTGATTGAATTCATATGATCTTACATATTTGGGCATCAGAAGCCCTTTATTTTTTCTTAATTAGAAACATAGATTCAATGCAACTTGCCAAGAAAATAAATTAAATCCCTATACATCACCTCTGAGCAATAGCCCTGATTGAACAGGACTGCTTAAATCTCTGTGCTTGGCAGTGTTCATCAGTGAATTTGTTTACAAAGTGGAAAGAATGAGATGCTGTCAAAGAATGAAAAATAAAAGCTAGATTTCTCAGGAAGGAGACATCCGTCTTTTTCTATTTGCAAATGCTGACGAGCAGGGTTTAAGGAGGGCTAATGTCATCCATTCATCTTAATTAAAGAGTTAATTGCTCGTGTATCCTGATTTGGTTAGCTGATCCTGTAACATGAAAAGCGTTTGCTTCCATGTATTTTATTGACCGCTGTAATGACATCATCAGCATGGCCCAGGATTTATTCCTGCTCAGCCTAAACTCCTAACTTTAATACGTAACTTTAATAGCCTCCTACATGATAAAACTTTCAAGAGCAGAGGAGTTCTTTAGCATGGTACAGAATACTGAGAGGTCTGTTCAGGCCCTGTTAAAATGTCTCAGTTCAGCTGTCATTGAAGTATTACTTCAAAGTCTAGAGTCACAAAGATAAGTAAAAAGTAATTTTAAAGACTAGTTCTCGGCAAATGTATATATGGAAATAGCATAAACCATCGAAAAATCGCATCTCAAATAGAAGCAAGAGACTTATTACTATTCAATTTTTCCCATCTGTAGTCATAGCCAAATAAGCACTGACACAAAAACCGACAGGTGAGGTTCACAGCATATTCTAGGGATTAATCACCAAATTGGTTTAGTCCTGTGTTTTACAACACAAAGAGGGGAAACTCAGGTCTAAAGAAAGACCAGTTAAATAACTAGAAAGTCTCTGAGGTTTTTCTCTACAATGTCTTTAGCATTTACTGCATGTTATTTCTTAAAGATTCTTCACAAATACTAAATTTTACACAAGAGGAAAATGGACAGTACTAGTGCTTTTTGATTGATCAACTGTGTGGTACTTAAAAATTAAATAAGAGAATCCATTACAAACCATAATACATTGTATTCACTTATCCTGGCAATGAGTCTTCATAACTGATCTGTTCATGTTCTGCTCCTTCAGGGGATCAATTTCTGTGGCTAATAACAACCATAACTTACAGAAGGGGTGGAGCCAGCTTCTGAGAAGCACCACACATCAAACCTAACTCACTTGCTGTGAGCACACACTCAGTTTGGGAACAGTCCCAGGGTTCTGTGCACTCTCCTGGAATATCTAGAAGGCACTAAGAATACTGTGATAAGGTGCTACAGCTCATCTAGTTTTATGTAATTCTCAGTGAACTCCACTTAGAGGGTTTTTTAATGCAGTTTAGACTGGTTCAGAGACCAGTACTGGCTCCTGTGCTTTCTCTGACAGACTTGAGAGTTTTCATACTGGAGGTTCCAAAATGGCATTTAAAAATATCTAATAACCTCTGTATTATAGCAATACAAAAATACATTGCCCCTCTCATGGAGTGGCATCAGGCAGTCCAGGACACAGAACTGAGTGTGGTGCAGCGGGCTCATGTTACCAGAACACGGTAGCCAGCCCAGAAGAGGAACCTGTGGATGATCAGAGAAAATTCCATCATTAGGATTTTCCCAGGCTTAGAGCTTTCTCAGTCCCAGCTTGGGTTTTTTCCAGCCTTGAAGCTTTCTCAAAGGTAAATATAAAAAGAGAAGGAATTACAACAAAAGATGAACACGCTGGATGCGGGAGAGATGTGACAAATGGTGGTAACTTTACTTGCACCAATGAAATCAAGTCTTTTCTCACTTGCACAATGTAGAATATAAAAAGCGTGGTGATCTCTTCAATAAAGGGCTTTCTGGTTTTTTTTCTCTTCTGCGTGAAGGAAGTCTTGTTGCTGTGTTCTTTCACAGCTCCACAGCCCCACACAGCAACAGGAACCAGCCTGCCTGTGGCAGCCTGATGCTGCCCCCAGACCAATCGGCGGTGCTGAGAAGGATCATGCTTCAGAAGCTGCTCTCCTTTTGGGTGTCCAGCATGATGTCAGGTTGCTCAGGGACACTCCTCCAGCCAGACCTCTACAATCACTTGGGAGTGTGTCATGGATAAAGGAAGCTTCACTGGGAACAGCAGGTTTTTGGATGTCACCACCTTTACAATTGCCTGCATGGGTGACTTTTAACAAGTGTTTTCAGCTCACCCAGTTATTCCTCAAACCATCTGCATCTCCTCTCAGAGACACTTGGAGATTCATTCATGGGAAGATGTTGGCTGTTGAGTTAAGCAATGTTGTTATTTTTCAAAAATTCCCTGCTGGAAAAGGCAGCACACACAATGTGTGGGGTTACAAACAGAGGAGAGGAGAGCTGAGGCTGATGAGACTAAGGGAGTCCCAACCCTGAGCTCAACACAGGGGTCATTCCAGTCTTGAAAGAATGCAGGGATGGACACCCCACAGCTTCCCTGGGAAACCTGCTCCAGTGCTGGACTACCTCCAGCACTATGACTTGACACATTCTATGGCAAGGCTCATGGATAGGGAGAAAGTGGCGATGACAGCAGAATTTCTCACTAGAGATTAGATGGTACTCATCATATTTCACAGGTCTGCTCCAATGGAAAAATAAAAACAAAAACCCCACCTTTTTAAAATTGAAAATTGTTCCAGTTTTATGTAAACTCTGAAAAAAGTACCCATTCAACCTTTCTTCATAGACTTCAGTCTGTTTAGTGCAGAATCCCCAAGAAAAATGACAAGAATAAAACGAATAAACTGCTCTGCCACTTGGGACCCCGTGGAACAGCATTACAGAATCCCTTTTACATCAGCCAGGCCCAGGGGCAGCCTGACAGTGCTGTACAGAGGCAGCTGCATCCCTGCCGGAATCCTGAGCTCCTGAATCATGGACACCATTCCTGAGCTGAGACCCCTGTGCCACCCTGCTCCCCTGGGTTCCTCTGTGGGATGGTGCAGTAACCACACCATGTCAGAGCCTCCAAACCATCCCAGACACCTCCCAGGATATCAAACATCCAGGTGGGTGGCCTTGGAAACACTATTAAGTAACTGGAATTTTTTTTATTAATTTGAAGTCTCATCTGATATCTCCAGTTTGTTTTCTCATGCCTATGCATAAACTATAAAGCTATTTCATAAACACTTGGAAAACCTAAAAATGTCCTTGGATGGAGACTGTGGACTAGGAGTAGTGGCTGTCTCTTTTGAAAGCTACTTTACATAACATTAAAATAGAATGTCACTAAAGTGAAAAGTGCAACATTTTTTTGTTCAGTGGAAACATTTTGGATAATGCTGAAATAAAATCTCTAGTGACTTGTGAGGTAGTTAGTTCAGATGTTTAGCAATAACATGTTTTGGTTTGTAAGACTTCTACAATACCTAATATAAGCTAAGAGAAGAAACTTTAAAAAGTTTTTCTTTAACTAGGTAAAACTACCTGCTGTAGCTTTAATCGAGTGAAAGTTCCTAAGAACAACCTTCTTTTGAGATAACACATTTTTGAATTACTACACTGCAATTTCTGTACACAGCATCAGGCAATGGCTACTGCACCTTCTTACAACATTACCAGCTTCCTAATAAACATGTGCATGAAGTGGAACAGGGCATACAAGTTATAATTCTTTGGCTGTGCCTGGTAACATAAACAGGTCTGATACCATCAGAGGAAGAATTGAGGAATTAAACCCTCCAAAAGACTGATGTAAAGGATTGGACATGCTAAAGAGATGGTGAAAAGAGGCTGCTAAGAAATGGAACAACATTCAGGAGAGAAGCAATAGATCCACAAATGGAAATAAACATAACCATGAGAAAATGCTTTATCAACGTAAGAGCCACAACGGAGCTGTGAATTTCAAAATAAGCAAAAATTGTTTTTGAAGAATAAAACTGCATGGTAGGTAGGACTTCAAAGACTTTACTATAATGGACAGAAATGAACAATACGAAAAAAATACAAAAGAAGACAGACCAAAAAGTACAAAAGAGAGAGAGTGAGAAAAATCCTACTAAGACCAAGATCAACTTACAGTAATTTCACAATTATAAGCTGCACCTGATTATAAGTTGCACATCCAGGTAGCCGGGTAGACCACAAGATTTGTCCATATAAGCTGCATTTTTTTTTTTTTTTTTTTTTTTTAAGCGAGGATCCATGTGTAACAAAGTAACAAATTAGTAACATAATCGCCGCCAGCTGGGTTTGGTGTCAGGTGCTCAAGTTGCAAACAGTTTCCATAGACCAGTGACGCCTTTAAACGCAGCCCCAGGTGCCCTCCCTGGCCGGCTCTCAATTCCGGGTTGGCATTTCACTGGGATCTGTCCATAGATAAGCCGCACCTGAATATAAGCCGCACTACTGGGGTAGGCTGGATTCTTCAATGAAAAAGGTGCAGCTTATAATCGTGAAATTACTGTACTCTATGTCCCTGCTATAACGCTGTTAACCATTTGATGGCAATGCTGTGGAACCACTTTAGTGATTACAGACAATTAATATTTCAGCACCTCTGCAGCTGCCGCCTCCAGTCAGCTCTGGAGCCTGCTCTCCAGCCCTGCACCCCTCACTGGATCTCCGGCAGCTCCTGCCCTTCCCTCCCTGGCTGGAAGACACAACAGCTCCCCTGCCCTGTCCTTTTCCTCCTGCTTCCAGCCCCAGCCAGAGAATGCACAGCTGACGTAACAGAGAGAAACTACACAATCACTGTGCCCTGGGTGGAAAGCCCACTCCATATTGCATTTCTAATTGCAGACAATAGGAAACAATACATTCAAAAGAGCGGCATGTAACAGGTAATTAAATGTCACAGTGGTTCAAGGGTAGAAGATACAGCTATTACATGAAATACCAGTTTTCTAAGGTCAAAATCAGCTACAAAATAAAAATTTTGAGTGGATTAAAGGAAGACAGCAGGTAAAGCTATGGTTTCATGCAAAATACACTGCAGTATTCTTGTGTCTTGGTTCTGAATCATTGATATAAGGAGGATTTTTGCCACTGGCTATTTGCCACTGGATTTAGCAGAACAGACTAGCTAGAATGGACTAAAAGTTTTCTTCTTGGAAATTTCAAAATAATTTTGAATCCTGAGAAAATACATAGTGCCACTGGTCTGCAGTAAGATAGCATGGAGAAACAGTTGTGCTGGGGAAGCTGAGAAAAAACTGGCTAACATGAAAGACTATACATGGAAAAAGAGATTAAGGCAAAAAAAAGATTGAAGTCTAATGCTATATGAACACAAATGAAATTTTCATGGAATTTACTTTTTGATATCTTTGTTCATGGATTTCTCTTCTTTTGTTGGCTGTTTTTCCAGGCAACAAAAGAAAAGACAGAAGACTTCCAGACAGAGCGTTTCACAAACTTTTCACTGAGGAAATATTTGTCATGATTCATACACTTCTAAATGCCTATTTCAATCCTTTTTTACCAATCATTTTGGTAACCATTGAAAAAACATGTATTGTTTTCCTCCAGTATATAGTAAGCTGTAGAAGCCAAATTCTGTTTACAGCAGAACCAGATTTTCTATTATTTTAGACAGTCATTTTCACAGAAAAACCTTTACATGTCATTACTAATGACATTACAACCCTCCCCAGCTGCCCCCAAGACCTAGCTGTTTTGTAGCAGACAATATTTGACATCTTAGTTTGCAATCTCAGAAAAAGCCAAGAGAACAGAAACTGTCCTGTCAGAAAAAAAAAAAAAAAAAAAAAAAAAAAAAAGGACTTCAGAAGCTGGTAAATATATCACATTTCTATGGCGACGTGATCAAAATCAGAATGTCTGAATCAAGAGTTGCCTGCTTAGTGATTAATTGCAGATGTCAATACCAAGAGGTACCTGCAAGGCAATTAGCACTGTACTTGCCTAAATGTCACCGCACTGTAAATACAGAATGGAAATAAATAGACAGATTTGCCTGGTGCATGTTGTTTGGATTTGGAACAGGAATCTTGGAAATGTGGTTCCCAACTGAGCCAATTTTTTATTCTGTGCTGCTGATATGCTACAAAATGCTTCTCTCTTTCTTTTTTACTGGTATACTGGGAGGTTTGTGCCACCCAAGTCTCAAAATGCCACGTGGCGATCCTTGCTAACCAAAGCCATCATCACACTGATGAATCCCAGCAAAATGGAAAGAAACAAACAAGAGGGAACCTATAAAAATTTCTGCAGGTAAGGCTGGAAATGCTGAGACTGAGGTAGAATTTTTTTTGCTATTGGAACCCAAATTGATAAATTTCAAGATATACTTTACAGTGGCTGTTTACTTTGATGGTAATTTTCTGTCCTTTCTGCCCCAGTTTTGAGTCATGTGAATGACTGAGAAGGGAATCACAGTTACAGGCTGAGTCAAGGAGCAGACAAACAGAGGCTGATGTCACTGCTGTGCAAGACTAAATATATATTCCCATTATATCTGTCTGATTGACATTTCAGAGCTTAACTCCTATAAAAGGGAAACAATAACACTGACCACCCTCCTCCACCCCTTTTGGGGATTCAGTCATGTTTTTTCAGTAGATAAAAATCTGGAAAGTAATTGTTTCTAAAGACTGGAAGGAGGGCTTTTCTTTTCATCTCATAGCCAAGATTTAATTTTTTCCAGTATTTTTCTCCTTTAAACTATAACATATTAGCTGCTGGTGGCCTTTGAAAACCAGAGGATCAGATAATGCTGGCTCTCCTTCTTTCCATCTGCTAGCCTGCATAATAAGAAAACTAATACATATACTAAATTCTTTTTTTAAAAAACTAATTAGCACAGATGCAAGAATCTCATGACCATGAAGGATTTTGTGACAGAACTTCTCTGTTAAAGCTCATCTATAAATTTGGAAATCCTTGCCTATAAAGGTCTTTCATTAGTAGCACACACTAAACAATGATCATTGCTGTACGATGAGAGACAAATTAATGAATCAAACATTACAGATTTCATCACATTCACTCATTTGCATTTAAGCTGGTTTCCAGCTCTGTCATGCATTTGCTTTTAAACGAGCCCCTGTGGATAGTGCTGCAATGTTTGATTCATTAATTTGTTTCTCAGTGTACAGCAGTGCTCACTGTTCAGTATATGGTGAAATACTTTGAAAATATTTGTTTTAACAACCTATCTTCTTTTTTTAACAAAGAAATAATAATCCTGAAGAAGGAAATGCTGGCCATTTTGCAATACAGCCCCTGCCAAATCTCCCAGTTGCTACCCCAGCCCATCGTTATACCACTGTGATATTATCTGGATTAAATCTTCACAGCTTGCTTTCACATATTCTACAATTTCATAAAGCTTTGAGCCAGCTCTTTGGGTTGGAATTATGATGCCAAATTCAGCTCCTGGGAAGTTAAAGGTGGCTTTAAGCCTTTGCTGTCCAATCCTTGGATCAGTCCCAAGCAGTGACTTAGATCAGCCTCCCGGACACTCAGTGACATTCTGCCACCACTGTGCCCGCTGCACCAGCTCCTCCACATTACAGCAGAGTGGGCTGCTTGGCAAAGACATCTCTGTGAGAGCTGCACAACTTTGGAACTGGTTTTTGGTTTGTAACAGCTTGAATTTGGTGACCTTACAGTACGCTGAAAGCACCATCTGTTTTAAAAGAAAAGACAGGCATGTTCCCTGGCTGGTCAGTGCACAGGGACGGGTGTTTTGGTAATTAGATGGGTGGCTGAGTTCTCAAGTTCTTGTCTGAACCTCAAATTTTATGTACTCAACTACAACATCGTTGTGCCAAGCATTGCTCATGTTTAATTCCAAAGAAATAAATACTTATAGGTATAAAGGCACGTTGCAGCCAGGCTTTTGGCCATGTAGAAAAGATGGCTCCTCTTATTTTCAGGTGGATTCAACACTCTGAATCTCCACTTGCTGGAATACAAATCCAGTGGTCACATGTGTTTTAGATGCCAAACTTAGGTGAAATTAGATCCAACCTAAGGAAATCACGTAAGGTTTATTTAAGCGCAACAGACTGCTTAGAGTGCCTATGAATTTCCATCACTTGTTTCTTATTCCAGACCACAGGCTAATCTCTGTCAGATAGAAATAAGGTAGAGTTTCCTTTGAGGAGGTGCTATGAAAATCAACAGAATCCTAGTTAACTCTGCCTCAGCTCTTCCCAATACTTCCATTTTCAGTTTTATTTATTCACTACAGGAAACATTCATCAATGTGCAAACAAACTAATGGCCTTAAACTGCAAGTATGAAAGAGTCCTGCCATACTTCTCATGGAAATCCTCTCCGTTTAAAGAAAACTCACATATCAATTAAACTCACCTGTTAATTAAAAGCTTGTCTGCAAAATTCCTTGCTAGTTGGAAGCAAAAGAAAGTGTAAAAACTATCTGAATGGTGGAGCTTTGAATTTTAATTACTTACTCCCAGGTTTGTTCATGATCCCTCAGGTGTTGGCTGGGAAACAGCAAAGAATTGGAAAAAAAACCCAAAATTATTTTGTAATTCCTGCTGTGGGGAAGAAAATGTACTGAGAAGGCTTCTAATTTTCTCTTCTTATCTTGTTTAGATTTACTCTTTATTAATGTACTTATGAGGGAGAATCTGCACAAAAAGAAAAAGATTCTGGAAGACTACAGGCAACTACAGTGAATAATTGTTCTCTAGATTTGATATCTTTTTTTTTTTAATAATATGAGAATTCCTATTGTGTTTGCCTTACAATGGAGAATACAATTATAAATGAGAATAATGCTTATAAGTTTGGAATAAAGGCTACAGTTTATCTCAGATCATCCATTATATATATGTATTAAATTTGATGTGCTGTTTATTTTACGTGCATCTAAATAGAAAAGACATTAGCAGTTTTAATAAAAACTTGGGCACTCATTGCAATTTGATTCCTCTCTCTAGCTATCCATATAAAAATAGCTGGGGATTTGACCATTTTCTCTCCTTCCTACATTTTTTAGAAAAATTGTCATTTTAAACAGAGCATAATACTTCATCTAAAGAAAGATAATCTGTAAACTAAACATGGAGGCAGGGAATAGTTTTTCTGCTTTTTCTCATTAAAATAATCACCCCCTCCAAAGTCATGATATTTTAATAGCGTTAATATTTTAGTGCCCCTTTATTAAGGATAAATATCTGAGATTCTGATTTGGATCAGCAGTTTTTCTGGTTGGAAAAATCATTTTGATATTTTACAGAGGAACTTAGAGATTGCATGAGGTTTCTGATGAATCTTTAGTTGGGAAAAATTTGGCCATCTGAGTCAGATGAAGATTTACCTCAGTTCTCCAAGAACTGGGATGAAAACTTCCTTTTTTTTTTTTTTCCCCAGCACATACACACAGCATACATACAACTGTTTAAAAGGTTCAGTTAACAGTTAAACTACTACTCTTGCAAATGGACTTGCAGGCAACTAGATGGCAATAGAAAATTAAATGGAAGTAACTCTGCTCACGTTAAGTAAGTTTTATTCTTCCACATACTTAAGAGTTTCAAATTGGAAAAAAAACGTCCAAAGGAACATAAATGGCAGTTTATATACTACAGTAATTTCACGAATATAAGCCGCACCTTTTTCATTGACGAATCCATCCT
>VRYO01000617.1:2694906-2718047 GCA_009812075.1 Sialia sialis | reverse complement strand
TTTTTTTTTTTTAAGGAATCATTTCATGTAACTTACACAAATATTTTCTTCTAGATAAATACAGCTGCTCTTTTTATTTCTTCCATCATCCCAAGTAAAGGACAAATAACACTCTTGTTCTAATCAGACAATTCTCATCAATAATCAGTGTAGACTTTTTCTATCTGTGACTGCACTTTCTAATTTGCATTGCTCTATTATCTATTCCAAAATAATTGTTTCTCATAAATTCTTATATAAATATACCCCCATTTAGTGGGATGCAGCCTTGCCATTGGATTTGCTGGGAATAAATAGAGAGCACTGAAGTCAGTCATGAACAGAATGAAAGGCGAAGCAATTGCAGACTTTGGGCTATGGAAACAAACTTGGCATGTTTAATTACCCTTATCAAAGGACTCGATACTTTGATAATATACTGTGTAAAAATGCTGCAACATTTGAGAATAGTTTGAATTAAAAATTCCAATTGATGGTTTGTCAAAATAAAATATAAAAAGGCTATGAGGGTAAATATGCAGCCTCATGAGTCTTCTTCAATACTTCAGTGTCTTAATAATCACCAGTAAACATTTGAAGCCCCCAAAATGTTCAAATGATTAATTTAAAAAAGAAACAAAGCAGGGAGATTTTTGAATGTGGAGTCCTATGACAGACTTCAAAGATTCCTTGAAAAGAGAACACTTTGTGATGGAAATATTTTTCCTCAGGGGTTTTCTACCACCATTTGAAATTTTAGATGCTTTCCCCAGACTGTTATGCCCAGTCTATTACTGTCTTCTCTACAGCAGCAAGAAAATTATTAAAATACGGGAAGATGAAGAAAATCCACAAAGTTGCTTGGTCTTACAAGTTTTGAATTAGGGGAATACATGATGTTCTTTTCACTCTAATGAAAAAAAACCCAACAGTTTGTAAGGAAAACATAAAATTTAAGGCAATAAACTCTTCTGACACTGTGGATTTGGATTGTTTGTCTTTAAATCATGAATGACACAATAAAGATTTTTTTTTTAAATAATCTTATTTATTAAACACTCCTAGATGTACACTGGGGTTCCTCTTGGAGTTCTATATTTCTGGTAGTGAAATTCATCCTGTGCAGTCTTAGTTCAATACCTAAACATGGCTTGAAACACCCCACTTTGATTTTGAAATCTCAGAGGACTCTGCTCTGCAGTAACTGCTGTTTCCTAAATATATATCTTGTGTTGGTTTATAGTTGCACACTGTTACTAAAAAACATGTCTATGTTTTTGCAAAAAATTAAAAAAACCTCCCACATATATCACTCAGTTCTATCACTTCTTTTGCAGAGAATAAAAATGAAAAAAACCCACCCAAATACAAAAAACACCTGAAAACAAAGCAGCAGAATCTTATTCTGATGTTATTTAGATAGTAAACAGAATAGTTAATGGAATTTATTACTAGAACCTACTCCAATTCCAATTCAGATTATCAAAATGTTCCACTAAGGCATAAATAAAAGGAAAATGAAACCAAATGAAATATCTCTTATTTCTAAAGAATTTTCCTCTTATAGTCATGTAAGAATCTTTTTTTTCTTTTTCTACTCCAATGATATGTTACATTAACATCAATTAATCCCACAAAAAAATGACCAAGTGAATTTTTATGTTCTCATTTCCTAAAATCCTTAAATCCAGACTGAATGGATTTCCAAAATATGCTATTCATAAAAACTCATAAAAATGAGTCATTCCTCTTATACAGGAATAATTAGATAAAGACCTACTTTGTGCAAAGAATCAGAAATTAGATTACATGACCTTTGTGACATAAAATCACATCTCTAACTCCATCAAACTGATGAACAAAGCATCCAGAAAAGTAGAAGGCAGAGAGAGTCTCATCCATCAGCCTCCTGTGCACGGCGGAGGTTCTGGTGTTAATTTGTGACACACCGAGCAGAGAACGTGCTGTGAGAGGACTCTGTCAGCTGGGGTAGGGCTGCTGAGTAAATAAACTGCCAGCAAAAGCTGGTATTCAGCTGTGCAGAAGTAGAGCTCTTTAAAATGTTGCAGGGGTGACTAACTGGGAACACTTAAAAATCATGCAGGCAGAAAAAACAAAATGATGTAATACAAAATTTTTTAGATATTAAGATGCAAATTTTACAAATCAAGCTTGTACTCAAAACTGGCTACAGGGATGATCAACATCCATGCTGAGGGAAAAATTTCATCCAGTAGGAAATTGCTGAAAATTCAACTCCATAGAGAAATACATAATTTTGATTTTTCCTGCTGCAAAATGTCAATATATTAAAAATTTTAAAAGAGATAGGTTTGCTGTAAGGGTTGGTTGCATGGCCAAAAAATCCCCTCTCTATACCCACTTACTATACCTCTACTTTGTAAAACCATTTATTACTAGGAGCATGGCAACATCTTCCTGCAATTTTATGATCCTTACATTTGTTATCTTGACAGCACCTTCACAATAAATATTTAGGTCTAATTCCATTAAAGTGTACCCAAATCACATAATGCAAGAAAAAAAAAATAAAAACAACAACAAAAAAAATCACTAAAGCTATATCTAACTATTGATACACTGTCCTGTTGTTTACACTTTTTTTAGTATAACTTGTTTTATTTATAATAACAACCCTTCTCTGGGAATCAATGATGTGAGATGTCTCCTTTCAGCTAAGAATTCTCTAACATTGCCCCTTATTGCTTAACCAGCTAAAGAGAACCTAGGAATTCTAATTCCTGAAGGAAAAAGAAAAGGAGTTCAAATCAATACGCCTGACCTTTTGGCAGTTTGCTGTATTCTCCCCTTTGTCCCCTTTTCCATGAATGGAGAACAATCAGCTTTAGTATCTCCTCTGGAAGTTCTGGGAATTGACCAAATCAGACACTGCTGAATCCTCCTGAAAATGTATTTTTTAAGACTGGCTCAAGATTTCCCAACCATAAGTTAAGTCTTGATAATCTAGAAGAAAATAATTTTAAAATAATTATGCCCTTTTGTTTAGGATAGGGATTTAAAGCCAGAACTGCATTTGCTCCCCTTTTTTTTTTCTTTATTTCTGACAGGACCAGACTCACTGGAAGTGATTGTGAAAGACATTGAGTCTGGAGCCTTATAAATAATCAGACAAGATGTTGTTTTGGAGTGTAGAGACCAGATTCTGTAAACTAAGTGGAAGAGCTTATTAAAGACAGAAAGCTCCATGTCAGGTCTCCAGACAAGAGACACACAGAGGTGGATGGAAATGGTTTTGTGGCTTTAGTTCTCTGCTGTTTAAAGCAGGCAGGAAACAGGATCCACAGTTTTCTGTGGCCTCCATGCTGTGGTTATTTTCTGCTGAATAACACAGAAATAAAAGCTTTTCTATGTATTTTTGGAAGTAAAATTCTTACAGGGGTGAAATAACTGTAATCAAGAGCAAGCTGGAGTGTAGGAGGGTAAGAAAGTGTTTCAGGGCTGGAGGGTCCTGCAGAAGACAAGAAAGTCTGAAGATAATATTTTAAACAGAGCTTCACAAGAAACTTTCAGATTTGCAGAAGTGCCTTTGAGGTCAATGTGAGAACACTTCTTGTAGGATGTTTACATGGATATTTCAGGGGTGTTCTCAGCTGTTAGGGGATTTGTACAACCTTCTATGATTGTCTCATTTGAATCAGAAAGCCACGAGCACTCAGGATAATTCCACATTGCACCTGCACCTACACAGAGAAATAATTCCTTATCGCTTTATGCCAAGATGGAAAAATGTTGGGGGCCCAAATCAAGAATGTGTCATGTACTTGAGGAAGGGATTAAAACCATAAAGAATAGCCAGCAGAGAGACAGTCAGAGGGTGAGGACATATCTGAATGCTAAAATTCACATCTGTTTCCTCCTCTCATCCAAATATGATGATCAGATTCAGAATTTTGGCTTGGTCTCATAAATAAAAATTAATTAAAAAGTAAAAATGATGAAGAAATGGTGAGTATACACATTGATGTATTATAGTAGGTTTTGTACTATTCCTCCGCTCCAGCAAACTGTAAACAACTCTTCAAAAATTCTTTGTCCACATTGTCAGTATGATTTCTCCTTTTGTTGTAAGTGCACACATAAATACTCTTTATCTAGTGTGTACTTACAGCAGTGAGGATGCACCATCCGTGCTGAGACTCGACACAACCACACTCAAGCAACCTGCTAAGGATCTCATTCTTTGTGTTTACAACGTTCTGTCATGACTCAAATTCCTGCCTCTACATTGTTTTTTAAACAATGGTGTTTCTTTTTTCCCAGACTGAAACACAATGCTTCAGTTTTATAACAAGAATTAGTTGGGGAATAATAGCAATGCTACACAAAAGGAGAATAAAGTACTCAGATATTTCCCTGTATGGTTTGTTTTCATCCATCCACACAATCCAGGAAAACACAACTCTAGGCACACACACACACAAACACTCTCTAGAGGAAATTAGTACAGAATACAAATGCACTGCATTAATATGTGAATTTGTATCTGCCCTTTTCTCCTTAGTACTTAACTTCTCTTAACTTTTAAAGTTGTGAATTGCCATTGAGTGATATTTATCTGGACATCAACAGCAATTTAAATGTCTTGCTTTGTGTTATTATTCAACTCAACCACTATAATCTATACAAAAATAATGCTTTGTCTGTTGATTATAGTCCCAGGAAGAATTGCGGGGGAAAAAAGAAAGAGGAAACTTTTAAAAGTTTAGCAAAAGAACAAATCCAGCCATTGCAGGGATGAGGATAACTGTACACACCAACTGCAGCAATGTGTGCATGAGATGAATGATGCACAGCTTGACATGGAATCCAAAAGAGCTACTGGTTTGTTTCTTTTCAATCTTTCCTTAAACGTTTGCCTTTTAAACAAAAAATCCCCACAAAAATCCCCAAAACAATGACAGCAAAATTTTACAAAATAAGAGATAACCACAGGGTAGTCCACTGGTTATGCTGAAACAATCCTGATGAATCAGGTCTCCTTGTACTCCTTGTACTCTTTGCTTCTTTTCCCACCAAGAGTCTTATGGTTAAACTGTAGTATCTCTGGGACATGAACAATCTCTGGTTCTTTGCCTGTATGTAATGAATAATGCAACATCCTGATTTGTGACTGGGCTCCCAAGTGCTATGATGTAATACAAATAATGAATGAAAGCACTTAATTTTTAATTTAAAGTAAAATTGACAAAAGTGATTACTAATTTTAGACTTATCAACCAGAAACAGCTGGGATCTCATTTTAGGAGATCCCAAGCATCTATGCTCTCAGATAATTCAAGTGCAGCTGAAGTGCTCAGATTGAGCACCCAATATCCTCGGCCCCAAAATTAATTGAGGATTTTGCAAGTGCTGGCTCAAACATTAGCACATTCTGTTGATTATCCTTTTGAGGAGCCTGTTCTTTCTGCATTCACCATGCAAGCCAAAGGGGCTCTCTGTTCTTGTGTTCCAATAATCCCTTTCTCTTTCAAAGGACAGGTGCTAATTAAATCTCACTTCAGGATGCCCAAAGAATCAAACAATCCATACCTCAACATATAAATGCATTTCCACCTCTGCCTTATTTCCACCCATGCCATTCTCTGCTCTCTTACTGGGCATCCTCCAATAATTTCCTCCAGCAAAGAGAGCTGGGACAGAGCTGCCTTGGACGCTGCTGGTGTGCTTGGATGGTCAACAAAGGGTGCTAATGGACATGGCAGCTGGCTTTCTCCCTCTTGAGGCTAAACATTTTCTCTGCACTAACTCCACACTTGACTGATCCAAAAGCTGACAGCTGTGAGTTTGTCCTGAAACCATGCTGCAGTAACTGCTGCCATTTCACAATATAACTCTACTTTCTCATGTGGATTTAGTGCCAAGTACACAGCAGTTTGTGAGCCACGCAGTACAGAAAAAAAGCTGAGAGAAACAAACACATTTCATTTCTGTCTACATTAGCAGCACCTTTCCTTCTTTATTCTGAGGCTATGAGCTAAGGAAGACTGTAAAATGAACCTGAGGCCTTTTAAAAGCTATGCCTGAAAAATCTGCTTTTGCATGAATGACAAATGGGTAGAATTACAGCCTCTGATGGAGATTTAACTGGATTAGCTCTTAATACTATATTTTATATTATTATTCAGGAGTGTACTTCCAGTCACTTTCATTTAAAATGAGTTGAAAAGTGTTCAAAGAACAAAAACCTGGGGGATACCTCTGAAATGATGTGTGTATATTTGATACCTAGCAGTAACTCAAAAGTTAATGCAGTATTTTGCAAATTATGATTCCTGTTCCCACTATATAAAGTTGGAAGTTTTACTTCTACTTTTTTTAGATCAATGAACTAAGGAAGGCAAAATAACTGAAATATGGAGGCTGCCAGGAAATTCAGAGACAGCAAACTCAACACATGCTGCATTTATGTATAGTGTAGAGTAGTGTAGCAACAATTTTTAGTTCACAGCATTCCCTTGTATTTCTGTTTTCATTTAATTCTCACAGTCTGACATATGACCAAACACTTAGGGGAAAAATTAGCAAATTATTACTGATTATATTCCATTAAATCTTTAGAAAACTGGACAGTCCACTTGATTTTTGGCAAGCACATAAGTGTTTCAGAAGGTAAGGAGCTACTAGAGAATGTTTCATTTTTCTGAGTATTTTGGCATTGCTTGCATGTCTCACAAAATCAATCAACTTTTAGAGAAATCAAACAAACAGCCAAGTTATATTCTATTTGCAGCAATTAAATGGCATATAAAATATTTTCAAAAGCTAAAGATTCAGTCCTAAAATAACCACCAGAAATAAATCAGAAATGCTAAGTACTCTCCAGAATTCCAGCATTTTTGGAAGGAAAACTCTTTCTCACTTCTGTAGCTGCACATGACCCTGAAAGTCCAAGGTAACTGCAGGTGCCACACCTGACATTTCCAGCTCCTGATCTCAGCAGCCAATTCATTTTGAAAGCTAAAATTATTTTCTCTCTCAGAAGTTCTTATAATAGCTTATTTGTGACAAATACCAGCGTGAATCGATTCCTTGAAGCCAAAACTCAGGGCTGAAGAAAACACTCACGCATTTATCACAACAATATAGTGCTGGAAAAAGCAATATTACTGTAACAAATCTGGAAAAAAACAATGAGTACTGGGAGAGGTGGAACACAGCTTGCTTCACCAATGACAGAAAGATTTCATGCTGCAAGACAGTACCGTTTCAATTTTTTTTCTGCCTTTATTTTTTTCCTTTTAGGAAGATCAAAACTAATTTAAATAACTGTGAAGGTTCTCATGCATTTCATAGTTACACACCACATTTTTATTCTTCTAATAATTTACTTAATATTAGGGAAAAGGTGTTTTCTAGGCTGGTGGGAGGTTCCACAGTCCCCAATATCCACACTAGCAGTGGAGGAGCAGTGCTAATTTCTCCACTGTCTCAGCAAAGTTCCTCAGCCTTGAAGATCTCAGCTGCAACAAAAACAGGGTTTTCAGCCTCTCCAGCTCAGAGAGTCTTTGTACTCCCTTCTGAGACCGTCAAAGGGTGTTAATTATATCTCACTGTAGCCTGAGGCTTGGGATGCCAGCCCTTGCCTGTTAGCAATGAACTTTCCCATTGCTGCAAAACTGTGCCAGCTTTAAAACAATGTTGACTAAGTAGAAATGCTCACATTCCACCTGCCACTGCCACCAAGGTGACACCTGAACACTTCTGCTCTGCCTGCATCTCCTCCCGAGGCTGGGATGAGCGTGGGGAGCATTCCTGGCTCTCAGGGGAGGATGAAGTGAACCTCTCTGAGCTGCTCCAGCTGCTCCAGGGGCTGGGAAAATGGGACAGCAGAGGCTGGTGCTGCTCAGCACAAAAATGACATCTTCACATTCTCTCACTCCTTTTCTGATTCCATGAAATTCTGACATTGTGAAAATTGCTCTGAATGCAAAGAGGGATGAAAGGAGCTTAAAATGTTTCAAGGAATTTCTGTGAAGATATATGTTTGATCACCCAACTCCAGTGCAAGGGGAACCAAGTACTGCAACTCCCAGTGATCTCTGGATGAACCTACTGAATTCCACTGATTGCTGAGCAGCCTCTCAAGAGCATCAGCCAAGTCCTCACTGTTGGCTGTGAACAATCCCCAAAAGACCAGCCCCACCTCTCAAGAACCTCCCCATATCCTGCCACTGGAAAAGGCACAGGAGGCAAGAAGGGAGGTGGAATTCAGGACATTCAGGTGTTCATTCTCACACATGAGAATCCCAGAACCCACGTCTGGAAGGTCCTTCAAAGGGAAAGCCAGACCCTCAGCTGTCAGCTTTCTGTTCCTTGCTTTTTAAAGTCCATCTCTCTTCTTCACAACTTTTCCATCTCTTCTGCTCCCTATGGATTTAGGAAGCTGCTCAGGTTCCATTCCTTAACAATGCAGCTTCTAAAAAAGTCATTCCTTAAATAACTATTCTTTCTTACTTGCACTGATTTGAAAGAAAAAAATCCCCCTCTTTTCATCTCTGATTAAATTATCAATATATCCATTCTATACTCAGTTTTGAGTGTAGAATCACAATTTGAAAATAAAAATGAAAATGCAACATGATGCAATAGTTATTCATCATTCATAACCACAGCCTTTTCTGAGAATTACTATTGCTTATTACATAAAATTGTATATTTCAAGGACATGAAAAGGGCTAAAGGGAACATAACATGTTTTCCTCTTTTCCTCCCTTCAGCACCTCAGAGAAAGGGAGAACAATCACACCAAACATCTAGTCCTTCTGATACATTGTCATGATGTTGCTTTACTTGTGTGTTTAAAAAACAACCATCAGTGGGATTTGCTGTAAAGCTGATTTGGGAAATGGATGGTTCTTAAATGCTGAATAAGGAAAAAAAATTGATCCCATCATTTCAGATCAAAATAGGACAAAGAATAAGGACAAGATTTTGAATTTAAATGAAAAGTAGTGACTGAACCTGGTAAAATTATTGAATATATTGTTTGAGATTGTATTCCTTTTTCTGTTCACAACACATTTATAAGCAGACTACTTTCTACCAATCAGATCACAATTAGTGGATCCTGGGTGAGAACAAATCTCAGCATCAGAGCTCCTGAAGAGTTATTCATTTCACTCTGCATTATTCATGATGTGCAATTGGTCAGCTAAAATCACTGTATCACTTTTGTTCCTGGTGTAGACAAAACACTTCTAAAATGAAGAACAGAAAATATGCCTACTCATGTCAGAATATCTTTGCTTCTAAGTGGTTAGGACCACTTTTATATAAAGAATAGTCATTCCATAAATAAACCAAGTAGCCAATAAGACAAAGAACAGAAGAGCTCTCTAAATTCAAATAGTTTTTGGACCTAGGTCATGGATCAGACAAATAGGTCAGATCGACTACTCTAGAAAAGAAGCACATTTCTGCTCCATAGGAAAGTAATAGGAGGAGAATTTGATTTTTATAATCTCAAATTGAGAAGCAAACATCAGAAGGAGAATCAAGAGGATTAGATGTGAATCTCCTGGTGGTATGGGATGATTAAAGATGCAGATTACTAAATGTATGTGACTAACACTTCCCTCTTAACTGGCCTTTCCTCGCATTCAGGCAAACATGGATTTGTAACTCAATGTTCTGCTGCTGCAGTTCAGCCCTCCTTAGTGAGGATGTGTGGGCAGACACAGTCTCCTTCTACATTTTTGTGGTAGCTATTTGTACCATCACAAAAATATTTTGGTTTACTAGTGAAAAATGCCAGTTTAGTACTGAAAAATAAGCCAACATGTAAGCAGATCAATTTCTTCAGCAGTCACTTTAAAATGGATATTTTTTCACTGTATTGTTAAAACCAGCCTTGGTCAATCAAATACAGTTTCCTTGTTGCTGAGCCTTGATTGCTTCCATGACAACAATGCTATTTTATAGCAAGAGTATCCTCATATATAATTAAGGACACTATATGCTTGTTTATATTGAATTTAAAAGATAACTTGAAGAACTCATCGTGTTTCTTCAGTTGTGGTCTCTGAACAGTATACTATTAAATCATAAATATTCAAAATTAAGGTAACACCATGTCCTGTTCTGTAATGGAGCTGTTTACAGAACTGCTGTTAATGCTTTAGAATTTTCTTTCTTTAGACTTTCTGAAAGCATTTAAATGACTGCCATGTTATTTGGAACTCACAAGTCATGAAAATCAAAAAAATAAACAAAAATAAAATAGCAAAAGCATCAATTACAAAAAAAAAATTAAAAAATAAAAAAAAAAAAAAAGGAGAAAAAAGCCCCTAGTCCACACACAAAAATAAAAATGCAAGCTTGTGTAAAACTCCATTTTCTCTGCCATGGAATGCACCTGGCACTTCCTAAAGCCTTGCAGAACACCTTTCTGCACGTGCTGCTTGCAGAGCCTGCTGCCAGGAAGGATCTGCATCAGGATGTGGCTGCTTCTGAGGCTCCCTCTTGAAAATTTTGTGTCAGTTCTGACTTCTTTGCTTTTGAGATTTTAGTTCATACTTAGAGTAACAATTTTTTTTTTTTGTACTTCAATGCTGATGTGACAATATCAAGGACTTTGACACAGAAGAATAAGAAGTTCAAAAGTAAAATCATTTAATGAATGCATAGCACATCCCTTCTTCATTATGCTGAATCCAGCCCTGGAGTTGGGCAATGCATACACTAATTCTCTATTAGAAATGTTATTCTACATTCCTCATTTGTAAAATAGCATTAAAAAAAAAAAAGTCAAGATGTTTGGCTAAAAAAGCTTTCATACCATTTTGAACTTCCCTAGTATATTTTTAAAAGCAGGAGATAATCCTTTTTCGCAGCTATTGTGTTTTATTCTGTTGAAGGTTGCTGGCTGTAAAACATTGTACCTCCCTTTAAACTTTTCCATATAACTTGATTAGACAGCAGTAATCTCTAATGCTTTCATGTGCAAATTCAGGAGTGACCCGGAACAAGAGTTTCCTTCATCCCCATAGCAACCAGGAGGATGGAAGAATGCCACTCACCAGGCAATGCAAGGCAAATTTCACCCCTTTGATGTTAATTAACAAATTGCTTTCAGAAAAGTCAATGCATTTTTCTCCTTTAAATGTTTGTGATAAATTTTTAATATGCCTGAAAATGAAAGAAATACAGAAGCATTGGCTGCTGGGAGGGGAGTGTGGACAACTGCCTTGGCCCTGGTGCTGCAGCAGTGATGACCCCCAGGAAGGGTTTGCAGCAGCTGCTCATAAATGACCTTGAGTGAACTTTGGGACTTGGAGTTAAGGACTGATGCCTCCAACCAGTTTGATTGCTAGTGTATACTCTGATGTGGGCCCTGCTATGAAAAAGTTGGCCATCCATTTTCAGTGGTGAGCACAAAAAAATAATAGGATAACACACAAACAATTTCTTAAGGTAAGGTTATAAGCATATCCTAAATAATTTTAATATACTTGGAAGAAAAATCACTTCTCACCTATAAATTTAGTTTGCACAATTCTTAGACTGCTTGTTACTCTTCTTCCTCTTTCCCCAACTGTCCAAATGCTTTACAAAAGTTATCAGTTCTTAGTACAAATTCCTTTAGTGACCACTGAGCTGTTCCTAATTTTGCTGATAAGGCTTGAAAGTTGTCAGTCACTCAAAACCCACCAAGAAGCCCCATCAGAGTTCCTGCTATGAAGCAATTAGCTGATTCACTGGTTAAGATTCTTAGTTCACTGAATGTGTTTTCCCTTCCCTGTTTTTTAGATTTTCCGGGAACTAATCACCTGGGTGAAACTTCATTACAGAGACAATCTGAATAACTCCAGGTGATCTGAGGAACTCCAGCAGAATTAAGCTCAAGTGAAACAGCCAGACTGCAAACCAAGCCCTTACAGACACTGATTTATTCTTACATGCTATGTTCTTATGAGACTCTGTTACTTTCACCTTGATCTTCTTTTTCCTGATACAAATGCTTTCTTAAATAACGTTTGAGGTCTTGGAGGTGACACTGCAACTCAAGTCACCTTCGGCAAAGTTCAGACTGTGCTCTGTTCCCACCTGGGCACTGTGGAGAGCAGAGCCTGGTGGGGTCACAGGATGTTCAGCACTGAACGAGCTCTGCAGTTCCTGTCCTTGGAGATTTTCCAGACCAGAACCT
The DNA here is from genome assembly GCA_009812075.1 of Sialia sialis. NCBI lineage: Eukaryota > Metazoa > Chordata > Aves > Passeriformes > Turdidae > Sialia > Sialia sialis. Next base: position 2,705,881 of record VRYO01000617.1, on the reverse strand, counting down.
GGGCTGACCTTAGAGGTGCCCCCTCTCCAACCAAGGACTTGCAGCCTGCTGAGGTCCCTGTCAGCCCAAAATATCATATGATGCTATTATCAGATGGATAATATCATGATGGATTAAAAAAAATCCTACAAGATGTCAGATATTATAGCAAAAAGGTAAATAAACAAGAAGCAAGTTTAAGCAACCCAAGATTTTGATGACACTCACTGTCCCAAATTAACTCCAGCTGAAATGAAAACAAGGCTCTGATTAGAGACAAAAATGCAAGTTTCTAATCTCCAGCAATGAAACATTAATCCCAGAAACCTTTCCTTCCCTGAATGTTACAAAAATCCCCTGCTGCAATGTTGTTTTGCACCTCCCCATCAGTTAGGAATTATATGAAACTCCACAACGCTTTTCTAACACACACTACAGCAACAGATTCTCCCTACCCATCACTTCAAAAAATTACAGAATAAATTCCACTTGTCCTGTATTTGTGTGCAATCTTATTTAACAATCTTGCTATTCAGCACAGCAGGGAAAGTCCATTAGAAGAATGATGTGCAAGAATCCCACCAGAGTGTAATGAGAGGCTTCTCAGAAGGTAAGTCACCTCCTTGCTGCTCCTCACCTTAGCTATCGAAACTAAAGCACTAAACATAAATCTGCATGGCTGCAATCCCAGAGAAGGAAAGCTGATGTGCTGGGTGGTGACTTCTCTCTCACCCTCATTCGAGCTACACTCACCTCACAGAATGCAGTTTGGCAGTCCAGGTCTTTATCTGGGAATTGCCAGATACTGGCCCATACCTCTCGGGGCAGATGGAAGGAGTGGGTGATGACAAGCATCCCACCTTCCACAGAAGGGTGGACTGAAAAAATTGGATATTTGAAGATGCTTGTGAACCCTTTGTGCCCCGTTCAATGGAAAGAGGAACACCCAAAGGTTAAGCTAAATTCTACAATAATTTTCTAAATCAGAAATCTTAAGATATAGACAAGATTTAAAAGGGATTCAGTGTAACCCTGCATCCTGAAAAATATTTAAATTTTCAACCAATATCTGAAATCAAAATCCTCTTTGCATGCAGTTATATGAAAAGCACTTCTTTCAACAAGACTTAAATTATTTCCTAAAGAGACAGGAGAGTTTCAAAGACACCAAGTGTGTTGGTATCCTGATGAATTTCTCTCTTAATATTTCCCTTTTTTCAGGTAAATTTTAATTTTTTTTTTCTTTAAATGGAAAAACATGCACAGAACAATGATATTTTGGCCAGACCTTCTGGTCAAACAGCTTTAACTGTTTTCTCCCAGGCAGGTTTTCAGCATTACCTTTCCATACTGATTTACATACCTGCTTTCTAAAAGATATGTAGTTTCTGAAAAATATGACTCCACTGAAGAAAGTTGTTTTTCAGCCCTCTGAGAAGGTGCCACTCCTATCTTCCAATTAGAGTGGTGCAGGCAGGAGTAGTAATCATGTTTACTTGGAAAAACATGAAAATATGCATATGCAATACAGTAAATAAAATTAAAATAAACATGAGGGTTTGAATTTTATTTACTGGAAGTGGCTGGCTTAACTGTGCAACTGCTCAGCCTTGTATGTGAGTCATGCTAATGTATGAATTCATTCAATACAGTATGATTATTTTGCCAAACAATATATTAGAAAACTCTTACCAGAACTTCCCAGAGCAGCCAGTCATATAAATTCATATCTCATAATGAAAACAGAAATCATAATGTTGTCTAATATGGAGCTACATAAGGATTATTCCCAGTACCCTAAATATAAATTAATATATATTAAGCTTTGTATGGATACTTCCTAAATTAACATACTAAACAAAATTATTATCTGAATTTACTAGGAATATAACTTCAATTTGAGAAAAATGGCACTGGATGGCTGCCTGAGAGCTCATCTTTCTTATGTTTTTCCTAGATACTTCTGTTACAGGTGATACAAAAAAAGTTAAATTTTATCTGTATACTAACAATATATTATATTTACTAAAGAAATCCACACATGAGAATGTTATGACAAGCATTAAGATGTAATCATTTCTAAAGGGTCTGCCAGCAATGGAGGCTGGGCCCAACTTACACATTTAAGGAGACACAGAAGTGGGTATTTGGTAAAATACTGGGATACTCTTTGTAAACAGTACTGTTGAAATATTCCCTGATTTTCTACATCTGCAATTTTCAATCTATAAGAAAAAAAACTGACCTCAGAATACTTGGAAAATAAGAAAATGCCTGAAAGGACAAGATCCTTTGAAGATGGAGTCCATTTAAAGGAAAGAATATAAATATATACACATATAAAAACATCTCTCTGTATCTATCTATAAATATATTTGCAGGCCACTGCAGTTCACTTTTGTAAGCACTAAAAGTGCACAGCTACCACTGAGATGAGCACAAAGACTGAGAACAAAACTGTCCAAAATAATGAGAAGGCTTCATAATTATTTCAATTTTTTTGTTATTATAAACAAGAAATCCAGCCCCTCCCCAAAAGCACCCAAAACAACAAAAACAAAACAATCTAAAAATTAAAAAAGAAAAAGAAGCAAACAAGCAAATATAATAAACAGCAAAAAACAACAACAATAAAATACTACCCCACAAAAAAACAAACAAACAAAAAAATCCCAAACCAAACACCAAAACCAAACAAACCCATCTCTCCAGAACATAAAATGATTATGTCTACTGATGGCATTTCTATTGTTGGTTTATTATGGCATACAAAAAAAGACTAGGATAGTAACAGTAGTTGAATAGTGGTTTAGTGTCATGTAAGGAACTGAGCCAAATTCATGCTGGCAGATAGAGTAAGTTAGTAGACCCAAAGATTAGTAAAGATATTTCAAGCCTAAAGAAGGAGGAATTTCCATAAATATTTTGCCATGATCTGGATTCTGTCATCTTGAAAAGGATAAAAAAATAATAAAAAAAGGGGAGGAAAAATTTTCTTTCAATGAGCAGAAACTCACAGTATAAGTAGCAAGAGGGAGAGGATGGCAGCACTAAAATCAGGCACATCTGACTTTCAGGCAAAGAGTTTAATTTACACACAGACACTGTGAATTGGTTATCCCAAGGGCAGCCCCCCAGTCCACACTGCATCCCCACACCTCTGAGTGAGCTGAGGGAGCTGGCACAGCAAAACAGCCCCACAAAAAGGACAATTGAGACATCTAGGTTGCACACTTACAACTCAATAATAAATCTTACAGCAGAGTGTTTGAAGAAAGAGATGTATCCCAAATATATAAACAGGCCTCTGAACATCAGGAAAAGAATTCTGGCTGACAAAGGAATCCACATGCAGCCAGGAGGAGAAGAGCCTTCATTTGTGACTGGCAGCTGAGCTGGGCATTTCCTGCTTCCCCTTTATGTCTCCTATTGAGACTCTCCATAGGCTCTCTATAGTTACAGCAGAAGGCTGAGGGAAGGAGACTCTGTGTTGACAAAAGAGCAAAAAGAGAAGAAAAGGAGTTGTGATTTTTGCTGCTTGATGGCTGAGCAATCACCAGGACACCTTCCCCTTATTAAACAACAAAAGGGAAATGTGAATATGTAATGTTTGTTGGTATTTTCTGTGCTCGGCAAGAAGCACTTTGCTTCTGCAACTGTGATGTGAAGAATCTCTTCATGCTGGATGGCTTTAGTCTGTGGGCACCCTGATGAGCACGAAGAAAGAATCACAGAAAGACCTGACATCAAACTGGCTGCCAACAACACCCTGACTTTACACCAGAACACAAAAAAAGCGGAAAACAAGGATATGCATGAACAGTATGGGTTTCTTTTTCTGTGCTTGGTATCAAGTCAATTGCTAATATGCTTGTGATATGAAAACATTTCACATGTACATCAGTGCTTCCAGGCACCCAGTTGAGACCATAGCAACAACAGATTTCACTGCATTGCTGCAGGAAAAGACTTTCCTCCTTTGCTTGCTCCAAGTCCTTTCTAAAGCAGAACCAGTGACCACTTATCTGTACATCAGCATTCTCATCTACTCTCTGTGCACACCATCAGCACACTTGAAAAACACAGCAGGACTTGCTTACTTGTGGCTACATCAGAGAGCGCAGGAGGTGCAAGATCCTTTTTTGTATTTACTAACAATTCAAACACCTTCTTATCTTAATTTTGTATACTTTTAATGTATATTTTTCATCCTGTCATAATGCACAGCATTGTGTCTAAGTCACAGCACGGAATAACACAAAGTAAATGTTCTGATTATAGGATGGTAAGATAAAGGCAGGTGCTTGCCATAAAAAGCCTAGAACATAAATATTACCACTTCTGTGCAATGCCTTACTTCTCTACAGCATTCCCTATCAGTTCTGCCAGGGGTGTGCACTCAGTGCCACCTTCACTGCACAAGCTCTAAATGATCCAACAGATAATTACTTATCACCACAGTGCTAGAGATGTTCTCATGCATCCAGAGACAAAGCAGTTGAAAAGAAAACAAACTCAGTTATTGATAAGAGTTGTGCTAACTTATATTCAAGCTGACTTATGGACACCATTTACATTATAATTTAAAGGGCTGATATTTTCCTGTGAAGTTTTAACTTCACATTCCACACACAGCAAACTGTATTGTATTTAAAAGAAACTTCTATTTAAGTCATCAATATATATCCAGTGATTTCACGTGTATAAGGAGCACCTTTTTGACTGAAGTTTTGATCCGAACCTGGAAGTGCGCCTTATAAGCCGGTGCGCCTTATATATGGACAAAGTTCGGAAATTTGCCAACTCCGAAGCGCGAGCCATGACAGCTGTGGCAAGAGCTGGCAGGCACGGGGAGATCTGTGCGGGGAGAGCTGGGGGCGCGGGGCTGGCGGCCGCGTGGGAGGAGTCAGCAGCGGATCCTCGCTGCAAAATAAAAGTGCGTCTTATACACTGGTGCGCCTTATATATGGACAGAGCACGGGAAATTGCCGGCAACCCGGAAGTGCGCCTTATACACCGGAGCTCCTTATAGGCATGAAATTACTGTACGTGTTTAATAAAAAAAAAAACATGAGGAGCTTAAAGAAATAAAATATAATAATTTACTAATCCTATAATCATAATGCTGGTCATATTACTTTTATCAATATATTCTGTCCAATATTTCACCAATACATTATGTCCATAAATACAGAATTTAGCTCAAAGACACACTATCAGTGAGACATATGTTCATTAAACATATTTCTTAAATGTTAAAAAAGTCAAAACACTAGAACTAAAATAATCCAAAAATTGTGGGATTTTTCCTCAGAAGCAATTACTTAATTTTCATTTACAGCCCTGCTTACCTAGCCTAAACATCATGCTATGCTGCAGAGAGCATTAGAAAATTGTCCGAAATGCTTTAGGTTTTCTTTTTTCATGCTTTTATTTTTTTTTCTTTCAGTATTTTACTCTTAGTAATGTGACACTTTCCAAATGTAACACGTTGACTGTCAGTGTCACACTGAGGATAAAGAATTTTGCATATTTGTCTATGGAATAATCACAACAATTATATTTAAGCACAATAAGTCAAATATTTTAGCAATTAGCAAAGAGCTCTTGTCATTAGGCAGCCTAATACAAAACTTATGATAATCTTCCAGTAACTGAGACATTATGACATTTACTGCACAAAGCACTTCTCTGTTTTCCTGAGTGTGTGAATGCCTGTCTTCCATGAATTCCTGACCAAACATAGGTATTTCCCAGGTGCTAAATAATAAATTACTTCATTTTCCTATAGTGAAAATACGATACTAATAACTTTTTTCCAACTTATACTTAAGGATGTTTCTTTTTCAGTAATAAAGACATTAGCTTGCTGAAGCTGAATTTAGAACAGCAAAGAAGAGGATTTTAATTTTTTGTCATTATTAAAGATAATTTTTAGACAAGAGTTGAATTTATTTGACATACTCTATAAAGCTTGTGTTTTTTCATGCTCCAGTGTGTTACCAGGGTCAAGTGCTATTTATTTGCTGTAAACTGGTATAATAAATCAATTTTAGTGGCCAGCAAGGAAATTTCAGCTCATTGGGCCCTACATCTGATTCAGCCAGGCACTCCTGCATGTGGTTTGATAGATTTGATTCTGCTTTTAAAGAAAAAGCATGGATACAAATGGTTTTTTACACCACTGCCACTTATGGGTTGAATATGTCATAAAACATGTCCTTAGGATATCCTCTCTTTACAGTCCTAAATAAATTAAAAAAAAAAAATGAAAAAAGAAAAAGAAGAGAGAAAAAAGAGAAAAAAAGGATTAAACGAGAATGATGTCAATGCATTACAATGTCAAAGTCCTGTTTCATGTTGGTCAAGATGGCTCATCTCACAGCCTGTCCTCACTTTGATGTTGGGGAAGTCTGATTGTGCTGCAGTCTGTGAAGTCCTTTTCCTCGTCAAGTGTTTTGAATTTTATGATAACAAAATGAGGAGGGGCAGCGCTGAGGTTCGAAGACCCAAGCTGCAAACAGGAATGCTGCTGTACAGCTAAACAAGCTAAGCCTAGAGACTGCAGGCAGAGCACCTCACAACAAGGAATCAGATGGTTGATTTAATTTTAAATGCTAAGTGAAAATCCTCCATTTTAACACTTGGACTTCTAAACAAGTCATCTCAAAAGAGAAACAACAACCCAAGCCAAAACCCCATATCTGGCTACTTTACATAACCAGGGTTTATAATTACAAAGGTTTCTTTTTCTGCTCTTTCTTTAAGTCAGCTTCTTAAAATTATCTGTCCTCACTGACATGCTTCATTGTCTAGAAAAGTTGTATTAAGGGGCAAGCATTGACAGGGTTACTTATTTGTTTTAATGCAACAAAACCCATTTAATTCTGCTTTTGAAGTAAAGTACAGAAACAAAACTATATTGAATGCTTGCTACTAATATTTCATGCCAAGATAGAAGATAGTCCTTATCTTCAGGCCACTCTGCCCTCACTGTCACCCATTGTGTCTAGGGAAATTGCTATCTATACTACATGTAACTCACAGATCTAATATCCCATATATATTGCAGATATATGAGCCCTCTTGCTTTTACATTCTTAAAAAAAAAAAGGTGAGCACTTATCCCAAATAGTCTGCAATATTAGTCCAAAATGGCTTAGTGCTGGCAGAAATATCAGCACACTAAACAAACTGAACTCAAATGCATTCTGGAATACAATTCCCCTGACACGACACAAGTGCTCACTGAAGGAGCAGTGGAAGTGCCAAATGGCTACAACCACAATTTATGGTATTGGCAAACAGGAGCAGAGCAGCTCCTGAGTGAGCACCACCCTGCTCTGTTTCCAAGTGCCCTGCAGGAAGCACAGTTTCTCCGTGCACAGGTGAACAGAAAATGCTGCAGGGTTTTTTAGCATCTTCAGCACAACCACACAAAGAAGTCAGACCAGACAGCTTCCTGATGCCATGTCCACTGACCCAGAGCCCCTCTGGCAGCAAGGAACAAATCCAGTGACCTCTCCACTTGGTGCATGTATAGCTCTGGGAGTGCTCCTGGACAGGAACACAAAGACTGATGAACTCGTGAGGCCAGAGCTGGGAATCCTATACCTACCCAAGCCAGAGAAACAAAAAATCATAGCAAAATTAGGGTTAGAAGGTCACCTTGACATCATCTAACAAATTCTCCCTTTAAAATGAGAGATAAGTTGTCTCATACTCAATTTCTTTTCCACTAGGACACCAGATTCTCCTTGGGGGACCCTCCTTGCCTTTCACCAAATCAGGTGCAACATTTGCTTTTTCCTGCAATCAAGAACTTTCCACATCCACCACAACTTTTTGAGGACAGTAAACAGCAGCCTGGCAATGGCATGGCCTCCATACCATGACTGCACCCCACCCATTCCCAAGGTGCTGCTCTACAGCTGAAGATGTACTGTGCCATTTACAGAGAAATTTGAAAGGCTTAGGTGGACACGTAACTGTGTGTTAACATAATGCCTAATCCCCCGTGGGCTCATAAAAAGAATGAGAGGCTCTCTGAAATGATTGCTGAGAAGAGGACACAAGAGAAGTCACCAGGGACAGACTAGAAGAGAGAGTTTTCCCTCCTCTGTTATTTGGACAGGGAGCATCAACTCCCATCTACAAACAGAATCACAATTCAGGGATATGACAATATGTTGCCTCTAAAGGTGAGTGAGATGAAAAGTAGTCTTGGCTAGCAACTTGGAGGGTAGAAAGGAAGGTGAAGAGTGAAGTGTGATTCAGGTTCTTCCAACTGTAACTGTAAAAGCCTGCAGCCATTTACTCTGTACAAAGACCTATATACACCCATCCATACCATTACATATATGGTAATTGTGTATGCTGTGTATATTCTATAAACCCAGGATTATTTACATCATCTTTCACAGAAGTAGGATAAAGCGAATTGCACTTGGTTCCTCTTGTGCTTTGCTCATCAACCTGGTGATTTGCCCAGAGTGAGAACCACTCCTGCATGGCAGACTTCCCACAGGGGCCCCAGGGGAGAGAAGAGCCTGGAGATGTTTGTCATTCTCCTTTTACTGAACATGCTCTTTTATTCTGAGGAGGGCCAGCAACATTTCTGAGCTGCTGCTGTACTCCTGCCATGGCTTGATATGCAGCTGTTTTCAGCTTTGATGAACATTTCAACAGCGACAGCCTGAAGGGCCAGAAGAATCATGTGCTTGGTTGCATAAGCTGCCCCTAAAGAATGGATAGATTTTGATAACCTCCTCCACATCACAAAAACTGGAAAGGGTCTAAACAGGTGACTGAATTACCTGGGCAAATCTTCCCATAGGAAATGACCCATGTGTTATTCTGAAAACAAAACTGTAACTGTCCACTGCTGCTGTTTGCTTCTTCGGCCTAAAATAGGAACCTGACCTATATGAGGAGGGCAGTTTAACAAAGAAAATGCAGAAATATTCTAGTTTCAAAAATATCCTATTTGCAGAAACAAAAAAAAAAAAAAAAAAAGAAAAAAAAAAGGAAAACAACAATAAGAAGATGCAGTTATAGAAGTACATTGAAATTTCTGTTTTATCTGCTCTCATTTGAAAAAAACCAACATCAACATTATGCATTCCCAGCCATTTTTTTTTCCATGTTTCCCAATAGAAAGGATTATATAATTGTGTACATGTTATTAACAATGACACCACTATACTATGGAACCACTGACATTTTAAACTTAATTACAGATGGCAGTTTATAAAATAATTATAAAGAAAAGATTGGACAGCAACCACAGCGATTTCATGCTTCCCCTTCACGTGTGTTTAGCACAATATTGTCATGTCCCTCAACTTTAAAAAATAATGTGAATTATCAGATCATAGTGCTGGTGATTGGGAGGTTGACTCGGTGTTGTAGGAAATGATAGCATGTCACATCTGGCACTCCAAACCCAGGTCCCTGCAGAGGGGGTCTCCACAGCAAGACTGGCTGGTGGCCACGCAGTGACCATTGCCAAGTACTGAACAGCGTCAGCTTCCCAGGCTGCTCAGGCAGGGCCATGCACACATCGAACAATGCATTTGCAGAGCACAGAGTATTCCTTCGGGCCTACAGATCTGAATTGAAAAAGTGAAATTTGAGTATGAGGATCTTATACCTGCCTGATTTCATTCTATGACATTCATTTCCAACCCCCTGAAACTCCCTCCCCTCCATGAATCCACTAATTAAATTGCCGGTGGCTTTGTTACTGATGCTACCTCACTCCAGGGAGAATTTGTCTGGGTCTCCAGAGATTATTTTAATGTGTTCCATGTTAAATTGGTAGGCACTTTTTAACCTGTTCCTTCCTGATTCCATCTCACCTCTGTTATTACTAATAGCACATTAAGCCTTTAACTACTATCATTTTAGTGAAGGGCTAACGCAAAATAGCTATTAAGCTTTTCAGCTCTCCACATACCTTTTTTCTTCTACTTACATTTCTCTTAAGCAGAGGGCTGGCAACTCCTTTGGTTATTCCCTGGCCTCTTACGCATTTTAAAAGCATGTCCTTCCTGCCTTTTACATGGTTTACTAATGGTACCTCATTTAGAGCCTTACCTTTCTGACTCTTCCTTCATATTCATCCCCTACACCAAGTCCTCTCTCCCGTAATTTTACTCTCTTTTAATGTAGCTACAGCTTTATTATTCCAAAGATGCCCAAAAACTTTCTTGGGGCTTCTTATTTGGGGTGTTGTCGTAGTATGTCTTTTTGTTTCTATGTTTTTTTGTCTGTTTTTTTGGTGGAGAGAAGAATAAGGAAGGCTGTTTAGACGGGCTTAAGTGCAGTACAACACTGATTCTGTGCTGCATCCTAAATACAGCTCCTTGCCTTTTCTTACCTGTAGCTGTTGAAGCTCTGTGGTGAAAAGCATTAATTACAAATATATCCTTCTTTTGTCACTGTCATAAATTGCTGATGATTTTACAAACTATGGATGCCAGTCTCTGCTGTTATATGTTTATTTTTTTTAAAGCATGTGATTAAATAATGAATAGCCTAAGGTCAAGGCTGCTGTGCACTTACAGTTTAGTAACTATGCTAAAATTTATGGTGTTTTTAGGAACAAGACACCTTTTTCATCAAACACAAGAAGTGTTTGGGAACATACCCACACTAAAAAATGTGCGGCAATATTGTGATTTGTATCTCAAACAGAATTTGTGAATTAATCACTAGCTTTTCATTATGTACTCAGCTCTTTGGTGGATGTTGCACCTTCATAATTATGTTGCCTGTAGAAATGGACAACAGAGTCTGATTAACAAGCCTCTGCATCATATTATCATATAGAATAATTCAGACTACAAAGAACCTTTGGAAATCATCTGGTTGAGACCTTCAGTGAAGGCAGGGCCAGCCTCAAGGGTAAATTCAGGTTCAACACAAGGTAACCTGATCCTTCAGGATGTCAAGGTCACCTGTGAATGAAGCACCAGCATAAAACCTGCTCTGC